>JAVTVY010018537.1:0-71510 GCA_036873755.1 Hanleya hanleyi
AAATATTATACAGATGTGGTATTGATATATTTCGCATACAAATTGTTCTGTATATAGTGACAATGTTTGTGTTAGAACTTTAGTCGGCCAGTTAGAGTAAATTGTTGTTTTAACGGCTGCCACGGTCCGACCCGTTACCCTCTTGGGGGGGGGCCATTCATATTGATTGTGTAACAGCGGCTATAGCTGGTCGCTGGGGACCGTTCCTGGAGGTGAGAATTCCGACAGACCGTATTGTCTTTTAACACTCAGAGGCATGTTTGGGCAAGAACCTAACAACTGAATAACAAACCCCAAACATGGCCTGCATAAAAAGGGAACGGCGAAGTAGGTTTAATCATTGTAACCTCATTCGCCCTTTTATGAACAGAATACATTACTAAGAAAAGGAATTCTCTTTCTCCAGGTAAGTTAATGGTCTCCAGCGCTCACTATTCGCTTATTTGGTAACACGTACATTTATTTATTTATTACTTTTATTTTGTTTAATTCTTCATTGTGGTCATATTAATTCATATTAGATATTGTTTATTTATCGTCTGCAAATGATGTTATTTACTGGATTTATGTCATAAGTATATTCTGATAACTGAACATACATTCGCATTTACAGATGTGAATTATGTTAATATTTAAACGTATTGTATATCAATTCTGATTGTCACGCGACCAAAATAATACTGGTAATTCTGATTGTCGCGTGAATGAAATAATGTTTATATGTAATTATTTGCATACGGTAATATATTTAAGTGTAATCAATTGTAACCTCATTCGCCCTTTTATGAACAGAATACATTACTAAGAAAAGGAATTCTCTTTCTCCAGTGTTAATTATTCCCGCCAGAAATGTACCACTGACAACAAGTAAAATGGTCCACATGAGAGACCTGAGAGGAATATACGCAAACTGAGCTAAACCTGAAGAAAACGAGCAATACTTTACAGATATACCCTCTTTGGGAGAAATTGTAGATAAGTTCCATTCGAAACCGTGGCAACTGTATTCATGAATATGACGTTCGCCACAAGGCAGCACCTGCAAAATTCTTGAAATCCATTTCTTAAACCATTTCAACGCTGTGAACAGCAGATGGCTGCTGGCAGTGGCATGGCACACATTGTCGTCATTGGTGTTATTAAATAAAACAAAATCTCTTCTAAGAATATAATTATTCCTGTCCGTTTCACACAGTAGATTGCCAGTGAATATCATAAAAATGCTTTCCGTGTACAAATTAACGCCAAATGCATATCTATACACCGCTCCAGTCCTGCATCTCGATTTTTAAGCCAAGCGTTCAAAGCATAATATGTGAGGGTTGGTTTTTGATCGCGTTGGACAGGTGACGCTTTAATAAAGGTAATTTAACATGGCAAACTCGTTGAGGGGACTTCACTATTAAAGGCAGATTGTTGCTTACCGTAGGTGGTCTGAAGAAAAGGATTGACCGTGCGTATTACCAACATTTGAAAAACTTGAAATGTCGATTTCTCACCCTAAGTGCATGCCCTATATCCTCAGCGTATATATCCTATGCCCTAAACGCTTAGAAAATCTAGTGATTTCATAATTTCCCGAATGTGCTTCGTCTCCTCTTCCCTCAGGGAATGCGAGGTCTATAGTCGTCGCGATAGACATTCAATCCCCCATGTATCCATCCGTAAATGGTGTCTGCTAGACATCTCTTATTTTGTGGAGCTGTGGCACATTAGTTTGTATCTAGCCTTAGAGGAACCAATATGCTGCTTACCCAGATAACACCAAGATATTGGCCCGCTGTCGTATATTGATCGGTACGGTGGGCCTACGTCGCTGTCGGCTATCTGCACTATGCCAACGTTGGCCCATCGCAGATTTCCACTCGATATCCGTCCCAGGATAAAAATCGAACTTAATAGGCTCGACTTTGGTCCATTAAAGAATACCCGCGTCCATAATCCAAAGACCTATTCCATATTCCATATAACAGTATTAGCACCAAATTGAAAAAGCCAATCATAGTATACATAAACATAGACTAGTTTCCTGCAAGAGAGAAGCGGTCAACATTTTTCAATGATGCCGGCAAGACATCATGATGTTCCAAAAATATCAAATCCGTATCGCTGATCAGTATTCTTAATCCATAGTATTCGTTGTAAAGTCGTCATCTAGAGAATGATGTATCTCAGTCACGCTTTGATTGTGACTGTTCATATGATCACCATGAGAATATTGAAGTGTCATAATTTTGACCAACAGGGAAACATCTTTGGATAGGCGATGACCGAAAGACATCTCAATATCTCAATATCCCTATCCGAATAAATATAATACCACGTATGGCCCAATATCATGATTATCTGACTCAGAATAAACTTCAGGCTGGCCCAATAGGTCCGACAGAGGTTCCACTGCATTATTTTGACTATCGGGTAAACATCGTTGGACAGGTGTTGGCCATCGAATGAATATTCTATTTAGAGTAAATGTCGGTAACAGACTAAAATCAGTATTAAGTGAGATTATATCTGAATGTCAGTCTGGCTTTATTCCAGGGAGATACATAGGGGACAACATCCGACTCATCTATGACCTAATGCATGCTACTGCCGAACAAAACATTCCTGGCCTACTACTTTTTGTGGATTTTGAGAAAGCTTTTGATTCTTTATCTTGGTCATTTATATCCTACGCTCTCAAAACATTCAGATTTGGACCTACAATTATAAACTGGATGAATCTCTTCACTACGAAGATTTCCTCATCTGTAATACAGAACGGATACTTGTCTCAATTTTCGAAATTTCGAGAGGCTGTAGACAAGGCGATCCGCTATCTCCATACATCTTCCTCATTTGTTGTGAAATATTGACACAGCTTGTAAAAAATAACAAAGATATAAAAGGCATTCGTATTGGCGACGAAGACTACAAGATCTCTCAGTATGCAGATGATACTACATTTATTCTAGATGGTTCACTTCCTTCTCTCTCCGCTACGCTGACTCTCCTCGAGCGGTTTGCTCACATATCAGGTTTAAAAATAAACAAGACGAAGACCAAGGCAATATGGATAGGAAGTAAGAAAATCAGTAAGGAAAACTTTCATCATAGATGGAAACTTGATTGGGGTTCAGACTCATTCAACCTACTGGGTGTTAATTTCTCAATCAACTTAATTGACATGGTGGAGCTTAACTATGCAAAAAAATAAAGGCAATTAAATGTACACTGAAACAATGGTCGAAACGCTTGCTTACTCCACTGGGCAGAATAACGGTCCTAAAATCTCTATGTATATAAAAACTTAACCACCTGATTCTGTCCCTCCCAAACCCCAGTGATAAAATATTACAAGAACTGAATAAAACCTTTTACAATTTCGTTTGGCAGTGCGGTTCTGATAGAATTAAGAGAAGCGTTTTGACAAAAGATTATTTTGAAAGTGGTCTACAAATGATAAATATTGCAAAATTTGTAACTGCTCTGAAGACAACCTGGTTGCGTAAATTACTCGTATCAAAATCAGATTGGGCGAGACTTTTGAAAGAACAAAGTGCACCCAGTATATCAGGCATGTTTGAGTTTGGCCAGGACTATATACGCAAAATCCTTGCTGCCTTACGTAACCCTTTTTGGAGAGATGTTATTACAGCATGGCGAGATGTATTGGACAGACTGAGAATAAAAACTATGGACGATCTCTCAGACGTCTGCCTTTGGTATAATAACAAAATAACTATTGGGGGGGGGGGAAGTGTCTTCATTAAAAGCTGGCAATCAAAGGGCATACAATATATGAGGGATTTGTTAGATCAACAAGCCCACTTTTATACATCACGGGAATTAAGAATTAGGTATAATCTAAAAACAATTTTTTTAGAATACAGATCCATTATCAGCTCTGTCAAGAAATTTATCAGTACTCTGGGATTAATTCCAATAAAATGCTACCAGGAATTACCCAGGATACCTTTCCATGTAAGAATATTATATGAAAGTGCAAAGGGCTGTAAAGATATGTATAGAATTCTCATACAAGATAATGTTAAACCGATATCTCAAGAAAAATGGGATAGAAAACTTAACATAAATATGTCACAGGACGAATGGAGAATCATTTATCGGGTACCTTTTAAAACGACTACCTGTCCCGCTACACTCTGGCTACAATACCGCGTTTTACATAGAATAAACGCTACAAATGTTTTTCTAAAAAAAAAAAAAAATATTAAAGAGTCTGACATCTGCACTTTTTGCAGTGAGCACTTGGAAAGTATTGAACATCTGTTTTGGGATTGTCGACACGTGAGGGCGTTATGGATGGATATTGAAGCCTGGCTACATGCTAAAGTAAATTTCTATATCCATTTCACTACAAAAACCGTTTTCTTTGGAAAGGAAATATTATCCCAAAAATTTAGAGTATTAAATTTTCTAATATTATTTGTGAAACATTATATCTATAGATCAAAATAAAAAAAAAGAGAAACCATACATCATGGCACTTCAGAAGATAATACAATCCCAGTACTGTGTTGAAAGATACATAGCAATAAAAAACTTCGGGCCCCTTCGATAGGCCTTTTCGATTAATCATTTCACTAGTCATGTACCCCGAATATCCTTCCATCTCAACATCAGGGCGAGTTTAGACTGCATCGCAGGTCTTCTTTTTTCATGTACTTTTACTATATTATTCTGTATTAATGTTGTGGCTATCAGTCCTAGTGGACAGCCTGTATTCTGTGGTGGTAAACATAATGTTCTATTACTATACTATATGTGCAGCAGGCTACTTGTGTTATAGGGAACCACCAATGTATAAGTTAAGAAGTCAAATAAAAAAAAATAAAATAAAAAAAAAATAAAAAAAAATAGTCACAGCTTCATGATTCAGACGATATTAATATATTCCAGGATATTATTTCCTGATAAGCGTTAGTATGTTGTCCTGGTTTTGCTCACCCTCTATCATATAAAAGCAAAAAGGTCAACAACATCGGTCATTATACTGTTTTAGGTAGACGGGAAATCTTTCGCAACAGTAATCATTGTTATCATTCATTGCTAAGATTTTCTGTCACATTCTACCGGGATCGTTATTTCGTTCACTTGATGGGAGTTAAATGCTAATCAATTCAATCATATTGGCTTAGAGAGAATCTCACCGTCCCTATTATCAACATAGTGAATCGTATTTTTCACAGCGAAATCGAGAAAATAGGTTATCATCGCTATATATACGAGGACTTCGTGTGAACCTATTTTTGAACTAGTTATTTTTGCTACCCATAAATTAAAGCAGTCAGGCTATTTTTGGATTCGCACTCAAGAGTTGGAACTCAAACAGAACAGGCTGAGCTGTGAAAAGGTAAATTCACTTCCTGGTCTGATGTTTGTTTCAATCATTAAAAGGATTAGGTTAATCTAAGACTATTATACAACGTAGCTTTACGTTACCAAAAGATATAATGGCGTTCCTGGTATGATTGCTATCAGTGTATTCAAATCCCCGACCCATCTTACATGGAAATAGTTCATTTGATTAGATCAAGTTCCTGTCCTAAAAAAAATCGCATTTGGGCAAAATATTTCATATTTCAATTTAAGCAATAAAATGTATGTTTCGGTTCTACAATGAAAATAACCGGTCGGTGCTAAATTCACATCCGTTACATGTTGTCACCCAGGTTACGCTGTGTGCAGGCTCATTTTATCTCGGATAACGGATTGACAAAAATCGTTCGAGGGCCCTTACATTAACAAGATATTTTGAAAACAGCCTGTCACTGCATCGAACTCGCTCTTATAACGAATAATTCATTTAGAATTGTTGGATGTTGGCGCGCACACAAGCTGATGTCGGTGAATCCATTATACCTGCTTCAGCTAGCTGTTTTACGACAAAAGGAGTGATATATGCAAGAAACTAGGATCACGAATGTACCAGTTATATCTCTGCAATGTATATATTCGGTTGATTTGTGGTAGGTCCAAATGAACGCTCGCGGAATTGTTCGTTCACTTGAAGAAATGAAAGTTACATTAACGGGCGCCGCAATTGAAACACAGAAAGATTTACTCATGTGTTATATATATCATGGCCGGAGTCAAGTGGAAGGTGATTCACAGTGATTTGTGGAATGAAAAGTTCAGAGGTTTATCCCCAAATTAGCAGTTTTATCCATACCTATAGGTCTGTACATCTGAATTATATATTTCCCTCAATTACAGTCAGTTTGCAGATTCTAAGGCACTTGCAATCTGATGGTTTATTAATCACATATTCTAGGGGGAAAAAATACAAATAAAACACCACCGGTATGTAGCATACGCCGAATAGATTACACTATTAAATGTAAATGTATATATATATCCGGGGTATACAACATAAATCATTCTTCTGTGATTGCCTTTCTTAGTTTAAAACATTTGCATCCGGTATACACCTTACAAATGTAAACATTATGAGAATAATAGAAGATCGAAATAAGTACATCACGTTTTAACAAAAATGTATATTATCTGTCAGTTTTTGCAGGTGAAAATCACCGATCAAAAGACGTTGTGAAGGGATAGGGAATTTAATCGAGATGGACACATGTGCGTGGCTGTCACTGTTGAAGAATCTGGACTGAATACCACTTATAAATAAATGAACTATTACACAAGCTAAATGTGATATTCAATGTGATACAATTTTGCAACACAACCTTGTGCATGTATATTGTTCTGAGTATAATTGCCATCTATTTCCGAAAATTGCTTAATAATTTGAGCAATATATTCATGGTGAGTGACTAAATTACACATTACTCGAATGTCAATATGAAAAGAGTACTCACTGGATATACATATGTTTTGATGACATAATACACGTATATCTGGGTGTCTCCTGGTTTGCTTTCAATCTCGATTATATCTATTCTGCCTTTTCTATATGATAACATGTGTTTGATATAAATGAAGGCGTTTATATGTATTAAAATATGTTGCGTTCAATATCCAATATCTAGCCAACCTGGTGTATGTCTTTTGCTCAATCTTTGTTTTGAACTTCAGCATATGTTAAGCAAAATATCAATGCCACGATGAGCAAAAATACGTTAACCCAATGTGACATTCCTCCAAAGTAGGCCTGGCAGTATTTGAACATTATCACCAAACAGTTCATTTTTCATTTTTGGGCCAACCACATTATGTGATATTGGTTGGCCCAACGTTAGCATGATCAGCAATATGATGCTGGCCGAATGTCACTCTCATAATGTGGAGGCGGAAAGTGTCCCCCCCCCCCCTATACATTTTCGCTATCACTAAGGCTAGAGGACTGAAACTTACAGCACTATATCTTTGGGTCAAGCTCTACAAGAAAATGTAAAAATAATCCAAGATGACCGCCATGATGACGTTTCAAAAGAGCATTTTTCGAACGACTTTTCGGTCAGAATTTCCGATTTTTATAAAATAGGTTTTTCCCACTTTTCCTTGCAAAAAAAGCAAAAAAAAACAACACTTTTCTGGCACCCGACATGGACGCCATTTTGGATTTCCCCATGATACCCTGCCCGTGGAGTCATGCAAATAGGCTTAAAATGGCCCCAGTATGATAATCTACAAAGTGTCCACCCCAGGTAGGGTTAAAAAGTGTTCAATCAAACTTCAATAAACTGAAGTGATCCCTTTCTTGGGAGGTCAAATGATTTAAGTATCGATTGTCTCTCTATCCCTCGAGCCATCGGCTGACCGCTGAACAAAGACGGCGGAACGTTGTATGAAGACCGTTATCCACTAAACGAAGACTCAAGAGGGAAGCTGACTCTAACCGATAGTGTACTGGTTTCGAATTTGCGGTTTTGTAACACTGAAATCACGAAAATTCTACTTTTCAATTCACGCGAACACCACTGTAGTCGGATATTTTTTGATTTGCTATGATCATATGATAATGCATTTTCCATGGTGTACCCTGACGTTCCCGATCTTTCGAAATTTTGAAACAGGAGCCTCCCAGCATGATCACACAGCTGTTCCGATCGTTAACTCGCCGTCGTTGGACTACAAAATGTATAATTTCCATGACAAAATTGACTGTGTTGCTACTAATCGCTTTAAGTTGAAAATTTCTTGCAGTTCTAGTGGAATTGGCGAAACACCTAAACACACAGTGACCTGGGTGGGGGTGTCTTCGTCGATGTTGTTGTTGTTGTTGTGATTATATATATATATAACTCTATTATTTGTTTTTGGAATTATTAAACTCTTGGAATCGAGCCAATTTCCCTTTTACCCCCGACTCATTCACTCCAGTTATAATATTATCAGGGTAGACTGCAAATATAATATTATCAGAGCAGTCAACAGATGAGTGAGGGGACTTACTGCTCTGATAATATTATCGTTGGAGTCTACCATTATAATATCGTTGACTGCACGGATAATATTATCACTGCAGTCTACCCTGATAATATTATCACTGGAGTGAGTGAGACGATGGTAAAGGCAAATTGGCTCGATTCTAAGAGTTTAATAATTCCAAAAGCAAATAACAGACTCTTATATATATATATTTGCAAGAATATAATCATTTCCCACATTCTCATACACCGCAATGACAGCAGATGTCACAGAAATGCTTTCTATACGCCCTACATCGATCTACATACCCCTCCTCTACTAGATCTCCATCTCTAATATCAAGTGCGGTAACTCTATCTATCTATCTAGACCGGGTGCCAATGTCGGAAATGAAGATTGCTAAATGTTTTGGGTAGAAGCTTACAACAGGTTTTATCGGAAGCTCCATGTGCCTTTCTTTAAGAGTAACCCAGTTGGAATCTTGACAAATCTAAAGGATCACAAACTTTATTCACCAGATATAAATAGATAAATGTATGAATATAGAATCTGACACAATTATATCAAACCTCGACTGGGTCGTTTTATTCCAAAATAATAATAATAATGTATAAGTAGATCAGCGAGAGGAGAATATTAGAAAGTTATCCATGAATAAAGATAGCAAAATATACAGTGATATATTTACAACCATATTCTGAAACTAGCATTTGACACTCAATTAAAAGTATATTTACATAAATTGTCATGGGCTCTATAAAAATAATCAAGGCAATAATGACTCCTTAATAAAACTATATTTAACAATGAACAGAAACTTAGAAAAAATATCATTACAAAGCATGAGACGTCTAGTAATTTCTCTCTCAAATATTGATCTGGTTAGGATAACTTTGAAATATGTGGGCATCGTTTTCCATAAACATGCACCCTTTCGGTTACATATCAGTGGGGAGTGTTAGCCGAGATCGACATAAATGTGAGTATAGGCACATATTACATGTAGAATTACGGGATGGATACCGCCGTACAGTTGATTGCTTTGTAAAATAGTACCGATACAATGTATGGCGAAAACAGAATGGTTAGTACATTTGTGGCAGATTAATTGATGTGTCATTAAATTTACTAACAGGAAGAATATCTATGCTTTAACCTAGTCCCCTGGAACCGGATTGAACAAGTTTTAATAGACGGCTCTAGAATTGGATGGAACACGCCATAGACGTGTTGCGGCATAGCATGAAAGGCTTGTACCGGGAGAGAGAGGATTGTGGGGAGAGCGGCAGGTGGGGCCAATTTACCTTCAAATCAGACCAAAGTTTTAACGGTGTCTTTGATAGACTCACCAACCATGGTGCCCGTCATCAATGCTTTCACCATCCTCAGACTGTAGGTCGGGCTACATGTCCATGATATTCGATTCACTTTGATCGGCCCTCGACCACACGGGGGAGGACGTTGAATCGTGCTTGTAAGGCCATCATAGGTTGGAAGGCTAGTTGGTTCTGGACGTCACAGTGATGGAGCCCGCAGAAATTATCGATTGATCGCCGCAGTGGACACCCAGATCAATTCTCGGTGACTCTGAATTAGCCAATCAGGGTGATGAATCTCACCTTGGATTATGAGTTCTTCGGTGTTACTTTCCACTCACGATGTGGGACGTTCATTGTGGGAACCTTCCCATAATTTATTTGATCGGGCTCCGCCACCGCTGCATTCGGGCCGACTGAAGTTCCATTCGATGATGATCATATAATCAATGTTTTAAGATTAACGCAAGGAATATACGTCCCACGCACACTTGAAGTGGAAACTTTCCGCACAATTCTAGGATGTGTGAACTGACTCAAACGTTTCCAACTTTACGGTACAGGGGAATTTCCCCACTCACACCGGAAGTGGAAGCGCTTCACCAAATGATACGTCAGATCAGCAAAAATCACATTCTGCTATAACTATACCAGCTTCAACATATACTGACCATTTTTACACCCAATTTAGGAATTGTTTCATCTTATTAACAAAGTCATTACCAGTGAGTATACATCACCCCTTCCAGAATGTGTGTCATTACCAGTGAGTATACATCACCCCTTCCAGAATGTGTGTCATTACCAGTGAGTATACATCACCCCTTCCAGAATGTGTGTCATTACCAGTGAGTATACATCACCCCTTCCAGAATGTGTGTCATTACCAGTGAGTATACATCACCCCTTCCAGAATGTGTGTCATTACCAGTGAGTATACATCACCCCTTCCAGAATGTGTCATACTCATCGGATTCAAATCGAGAATCATCGTAGACGTAAAATCACGACTTAATAACCTGATTTGACCTCGTTCTTCTCTATTTCAATCTCAATGTGACCCAGTCAAATTATATCAAATAACCCTTTAACCCTACCAGGTTGGGGGGGGGGGGAGCTAAAAAAAACGTTCTCTGTTATCTCCAGAACGACAAAAACTGAGAGTTGACACTCCGTGACCTACTAATTTATCATATTGGGGTCATTTTGAGCCTATTTGCATAACCCCAAGCAGAGCATTATGGGTAAATTCAAGATGGCGGCCACGTGGGATACCAGAAAAGTGATGTTTTCGTCGTTTTCTTTCAAAATTTCTGCTTTTCCGCGATGAAAGTTTAGCAGAAACTATCTCACATCTCACTAATATTTACTAATTTTTGAAAATGACGTCACTGTGACGTCATCAAGGCTGCCATTTTTTATTTTTACATTTTCTGGTAGAGCCTGACCCAAGGATATACCGTGGTAAGATTTATATCTCTAGCTCAAGGTGAGAAAAATAATTAGAGGGCGGTGGCATTTCGCTCCCCTCCCCCCACCAGGCCTGGACAGGTCCCAAAAAGCTCAGGCCAGACAGGGTTAAAGCATACTGTATTTTCTGGAAATTGATCTTGGTGAAATAGGTCACGGTGAGTCAACTTGAATCGGCTTCTAATTAATCACCAGTTGCATTTATACCTCAGAGTAAATTTGAAAATCCGAGCCATGATTCCTCGAGATACTGCAATAGCTAGAACTTTACCTTGATAAAATAGGCAAAGGTCAATTAAAAAGGAAAGGCTTCAAGGATTTGATATTTCTGGAACATCATGATGTCTTGCCGGCATCATTGAAAACTGTTGACCGCTTCTCTCTTGCAGGAAACAAGCCTATGTTTATGTATACTATGATTGTCTTTTTGAATTTGGGGCTAATACTGTTATGTGGAAAATGGAATAGGTCTTTGGATTATGGACGCGGATATTCTCTAATGGACGACGGCTGGATTATGAATGACGGACTAGACGCTTGTAACTTTACCTTTGACCGTTTTACCTCAAAATTCCTCTTTGACCCATGGGTAAGGTATATCCAATGTTAGGTACCAATCCATGACATGAAACAGGAGATATCGCACGGGCAAACAAAAGTCAACAGACGGACAGACAGACAGATGAGCGGATGAAAATCGTGATCGTAATATACGATCTCGTCTATCGACGGGCGTATACAAATAAGCTGAAATATTTTGACACCTTCGTTTAACATACCAGAAAAGTTCCTGACACAAGTAATGTACTAAATCTACCGAAACGCCTCTCCCAATGAAAGTTTTCTGTGACAACAAACAATACTTTTTTGAAAACAATTCATTAGTCTATTCCATTCTTCCCTTTCGCCCCCATGGATTACCACCTTTAAATTGGAGCGATATGCGAGAGGTGGGACAAACTGACGAAGTCTGGTGACTAAAAAGCAACCATATGATTCTGCAGGAAGCATCTAACCATTTCTGGGTTATGCTATTGGGGTTAAGTATTCAAAACTTCATAGTTGGAACTATCAGTCTCAATTTCGTGATTATATATGGCCAGATGTTCGTACATTCCGAGATTTCGAGTTCCGTCTTCCAGGATTTGCCTCTGTTCAGTATTCATATATTCATGATCAAACTCTCGAGTCGTGTAATATTGTGTGTTGTAATATTGTACAGTGTCATCGTCGATTGTGATGGACGAGGACTGATTCGGCTGTGTGGTTGAGAGATTAGTATCATTGATATTCAGACCGTTACCGTCATCAACACTGTCCATCGCTCTACTACCTTGAATTGGACCCGCGACTGCCTTCGACCTACAACCAAAACATGTCCGGAATTTAGTTGGAAAATGAAGATGAATGAAGTCAGCTGCTATTGGGGTCAATGAAATACTATACATGTATACTTTATTGTGCTTACAACATAGGTTTATATGAATACATTTATTAACACATCTATGTTGGAATTCTGCACTAGGCCCATAAAACTGAAATAGTATGAATATAGCCAATTATTAAATTTCTTACCTTCGAATCGCGAGAATTTGCTCATGTGAATAATTTCCCCTATTTATTGCAAACTTTTCCAGCATTGGATCTCCAAACCTACTGCTGAACGTATGCATGGAGAATATTTACGAAACATTTCTATAGGCTTTGGCGGAGATTTCTCGTATACGAAAACCCTATTATTAAATTTTTAATTGAAAAATGTTGTTTCAGCTGAGCTTGGGTGACGGTCCTAAAGTGACGTCACACGTTGGTATATTTAGCATGGACCTTGATACCTAACAC
Organism: Hanleya hanleyi; assembly: GCA_036873755.1. Lineage (NCBI taxonomy): Eukaryota > Metazoa > Mollusca > Polyplacophora > Lepidopleurida > Hanleyidae > Hanleya > Hanleya hanleyi. The sequence continues at coordinate 12,975 of JAVTVY010018537.1, forward strand.
TTTCTACGTATATGCTGAGCAAAACAACACCATATTTCACAATATTGATTGAAGTATGGATGTTTTAGTACATACAATTGTACCCCTTTTCGGAGAACTGAACACAATATGGAACGGTACTGTCAAAACATGTTGTTGCGAGCCCGAACGGACACTCGTTCATGCAACACGCAAAAATGTCAAGCAAAGGTTTCAAAGTGTAGGAAGTAATCGACAATTTTTCTGTCAGAAGGGAGGTGCTCAAGGGCTAATATGTTCAGGAAAGTCAACATGAAGGGAAGCTCTCTCCGTTTCCTTGCGGTATGTACATGTGCACATGTAGGCCTACGTGCAAATTCGGTGTTCCAGATGGCCTAACGATATAGTCGCCTTCGACATGGATATATATCTTCGATAATATACACTGTGTGACAACGACCACCAAAGGTCCGTACGAAGGCAATTTAATCACTGCGGACCGCAAGAACAAAGTATCGACAAAAAGTCCCGTTGAGGTTTCAGGATCCATAGTGAGCTTCCAAAATTCGAAAATGTTTTTTGTTCACACAGCTAAACATTCATAATCAACTCCATAGGTTTGGGTAAATGTGACACAGATATTATCAACAGCTAAACTTTTAAATAATAAAGACTGCAATAGTTGACGAACATTGCAGGTGACCCAAGCATGTCTACATGGTGATCAGTTGATCAAGTATTTAACTTACTTCGAAGTTTTAAACAAGTAATTAAAAAAGTATTTGAGGCTTAAACTGGGTTAAAAGTATTTTTACCTGGCTGAATAAAGTACCGATCATGGATGGAAGAAAGTCGCTCTTCGGTAGTTTTTGTTCATTTACTCCGTTGAATTGTTGACCATTTTTGTCCGATTGACCTTAACTCCTATGATATTTAGCCAAAGGTCATGAAATTTGGACACACAGCTAAACATATGTAGAGTTGGCTGAAAGTTCCCCATTTTCTAACAAATTGTCTGTGTTACAGTCATTAATCTTCTTTGTTTAAGGGGTCGCGCTTTTAACATTTTTGTTTGAACTGTCAAAAGTTATTCATAGGAGGAAATAAAAAAAAATGGTCCATGGTTATACTTTTTTGTAAAGCATATGCGAATCTGAGAGTTAAAATATTTTGATGAATACTTTTAGTTATTAGCAAGGATATCTCAAGGCAACATCGTTCCATTTAACTTCAACTAATTCAGTTGTAGTGAAAAGAACAGTTTATTTTAATTTCATTTAGCAAAAATTAATAAGGTGCCGAAAATCGTATGGCTAAAGATCCCGAAATCTTAAATACAAACATCAATAGAATAGTTGCGTCTGGTAAATATCAAGATTCAAAACATGTCAGTCAAGATTCGGACCGAGTTCTGCTACTTGCATATCGCTCCAATTCTTAGCAAAATGAAATATGTACATGCATGTAAATAAAGGTTCAAAGACCATTTTCCTTTACTCCACAAGGAGTTAGCTAATGTACACAATGTCTATCCATTTTCATGTGTGTGTCTTTTTCTTCTCTGAACATTAGTTCAAAAAAATTCATCTAAAAAAATCATTGGGCAACGCAGTATTTTTCATTACAAATTCGTCTAGTTTTAATGTTTATATATTTCCTTAACGCAACTTTGTTCACACTATCATCCATCTTTACCAGAAAGTTAATACACAATCAGACACATCACTAGAATGAAATTGATCAAAGACATCGTTGTAACTCCTGTTCTTCTTGACAGAAAGTGTCCACTTGGTGCAGTCCGCATATCTCAGTGTCCGTGGTCACATAGTGGTAAATGTCCCCATAAAATATTTTTACTACAACATCCCAATCCGCATTCCAATTCCGGCGGACATATGTCGATCTGCAGTGAGTCAAATGGGCAGACTGAAACAAGGGGTCTATAATGCATTGCCTTTTCATAATATGGAAGCAATGGCTATGTTGGGCTATTCAATATACATATTCTAATATGGGAAAGGGAGCGTATTAAATTCAGAATGATTCATCGACCCGAACAGGAGGTGGGCATGCTGTTATCTTTTGTTCTTGAGTGAAATCTTTTTGGAGACAAACAACAGAAAAATGCTACTAGCCTAGAAGGCGTTTGATTTGAAGTCAGACGACCTCACACCCCAATATCCTGACCGCATCATATCGGGATCGCTCGTGTTTCAGTGATGAGTTGCTTGTGATCACTGACCTTAACCGTTGAAATTTTGACCCCAGTCTTGGTACCCGACAAATCAAATCAAAATGGTTTCCTCGTGATTTATTTTTATCCCTAGTGATTTTTTTACCTTTCGCGCTCAATAGGTTTCCTGTTTGACATAAGCAAACGGTATTCCTGAAGTTTGGTCACAATCCACATACTTGGAATGGAGTTGTAGCACAGACAATGTTTGCAATCATTTCGATGGTTTTCTGATTTTATATCATCAAAAGTGATCTTGACCATTGACCTCGATTTTTTTGGTCACATATCGTCTTCGCGATTTTCAAGGAATTCCAAAATTTAAGCCACAGTGACTATCCTGAAAGTACTGGAAATGAAAGGGGCTTAAAATATATTATATTCGTCTTCGTATTTTCTAGTTTGAACGTGACCATTCCACGTCTGATGTTAACATAAACTTAGTGGGATTTCATCATATCAGCTTTGTCTGACCTTCGATTACAGAGGATCCATATGGCAAGGGAAACACCGACGAAAACAATTCCACCTCCGACTCCGCCGGCCAAAGCAGCTGTACCTGTGTAATATGTAATTAACATACACAACCCGTGAGATATTTCGACAACCCCATTTGTCCTGGTCGACAGCTATGAGAAAACCTATCCTTCACTGCGTCATTTATATAGCGATTATCCACAGCGAGAAGATCGCCTATATAGCGTTTGGTGAATGAGAAGGAACGGGCTTTGAATGGATCGGTTTTTGAAAGCGCTTGCATATAGTCATATTCATAAGAGAACAGATACAGGTCAGCCAACAGGGGGCACAATTAGTACCCATTGGAGTACCTATATGCTGCTGATATATTGTGTTGCCAAATTTCACATAGATATTTTTAATGAGAAATTCAAGCAACTCTATAAACAAAGAAACATCCAATGAATGATATCTCTTGTATGTAGTCGAGCTAAAGAATGCTTTATGGCTTCCGGCATTAATATATCTACGATCAGTTTTCTTGAACACAGATACTATTAATGAACTTATACAGTCAATAAGGTCCTGATGAGGGATTGTAGTATAGAGAGTCGAGAAATCCCATGTGGATACATGTCTGTACGGTATGTGACCTTTAGCATCAAGTTCTTCCGTAAGTTCTTCAATATCTACATACATTCAACGCCAGAGTTCTTAGAAATAGTGGCGCAATACCTTTCCCAGAATGCTTTTACCTCCTGAAGAGCCCTCGTCAATAGGGTTGAAAGAAGCTTGATGGTGCAGCTTAAAACCAACGATTCCTAACCTGGGTGACGTAGGCACCACTCTCGCTGGGGTGTAATGCTAAAGAAATCACATAGCTTTCCAAAATATACAAATGGATACACACGGCATGCCTATGTTCATTGGTATGTTACCTACTGCTATATGGCATTGTCGTGTCTAGTGGAGTAGATACATCGGTCTCTTCTGTACTTCGTCTGGTTGGACTCGGTGATGAGCTTTGATATACTGTAATGAGCAGAACTTGATCAGAGACCTTGTCGAATGAACCTATATTCCTAATATCATCTGAACACGAACCGATAAATCTCTTTCGCTATATGCTCGCGATTAATTTCAAACCATTCGTTTTTCTCTCAGATGATCAGTTTATCAATTTCTGTCACAGACTTGTTATCGATATGTAAGTCTCAAAAGTGACAACGATAATTGTTCAACGATAACGTAAATGGATTCTGTTTCGACCCATCTTGTATGCTTACAAATTCTTCATGGATGCATGTATTTGCTCAACGCCGTTGTGAGTTTTTCTTGATTTGTGTTAGGAATTTTTAAGCATTGCATGTGATGTATTTATTAAAAACTGTAAAATAGTTTCTATCGTTGTATATAGGTATGAGTACCAGGTATTGGTGCCATTTTGGTTACACGTTGAAGTTGAGGACCTGCTATATGGGCAAGGTTTTTGCATAAGCATCAGCAGATGAGATCTGTTTAGTATGGTAAATCAAACGAAATCATGAATACAAGCTGCTGTGTGAGTAGAAATGCTAAATTATTGCAAAAATCACCAAAATCCACTCAAAAACAGTAATGGTCCTTTTTAAAAAAGATATTAAAAAGGAATATAATCTTTTGGAATGAAGACAAAAGTCGCCCTCCTGCACCGGTCCTACACTTCACCCTGATAAATATTGTCCGGTTCCTAAAATTACTTATGTAATCATACTTATGTCATAATATAGCTTCAGTTTTTCACAGTGGAATAATATATGAAAATATTTTAAAGATAAATATCCAGGTCAAACTGTCCCACAAAATGCTGTTAGATCTTGACCAGTATATATGACTGATGACGCCATGATGTCGGCGTACAATCTTAGAACATGTGGACTCTTTGGTTCGTGTGAAATGTTTCTTCTGATACAATCATATTATTGGCGAACTTGTGGATTTCAACGTACCGATACTGCTGGCAGCGCCTGCCATGGCTGATTTGGTTGGAGTGGTTGAACTTGTGTATTCTTCACTCGGGCTATATGTCTTGACTACTATGGGAACAGCAGAAGTTTGATGGGCAGTAAAACAGTTTCCTGAAAAAGGTAGAATCTGATAAATACCACACAGAACGGAAGCATCAAATGAATCACCGTAATTCAATAATATATTTAATGGAATGTGGAATATATTTATCCAAATGTATGCAGGAATATTGAATACTCATCACATGGTTACCAATATAACAAATGACGGTTAGTGTAATGGAAAGCTCATGCATGACTAAATGACTAAATTTCTATCTTTAAGTTTCACGAGCACGTTCGTATCTGGTTGAAAATAAAGGTAACTTTTCTTTCAAACTTTTTGTTTGAAAGTAATTTGGTAGGTTTGTCGAACAACCATGGGAGAGAATAGGCTTTTAACAATTTTGTTAAGTCGTATCACTAGAGTGTGCCTACATTCAACAAAGCGATCCAAATGCCATCGTGATGCCTTATAAGGAAAGGAGAAATACGAAATTTATAGGTTATGTAGAACTGCCATCGTTTCTACAAGTCTCTGTATTGTTATCTTAAATTCTGACCCTTTCGGAATCCCTCAAAAGACAGAAATGTTATTCTTGCTACGGTACCAAATGTAGGGGGTGAGCACTCGTCTTACGCAAAAATAGATATCCCTACCCAAATATAATCCCCATAATGAGGAAATCCTGGAAAACCATGCTTCCATGTTATTCAACGTTCAGTTTTTTTTTATATAATCCCAGAAAACCTGTATATGAATGTTGAATGGAGTAATCCGTTTACGGGAGTGGCCCGTAAAAATAAACAACATGGTATTTTCGAACTATCCATATCAATGTGGTAGCTTAGTTATAATTGCCAGCGGATTCGTGTTTCGAAGACATTTTGATAATTATTTTAACAATCATTTTTTCTAGTTTTAGTAACTTTTGTTATTAAAATTATTTCAGAGATAGGGTTCTTGTATTTTTCATTTCCTGTACGGGGAAATGAACTGGGGAGGAAATCTTACAGCAGAGGAAATTCACGAGAAGACCTTTGCTTGAAAGTATTATAAATATTGTAATAGAAATATCAAGAAAATGCGTTCTTTGCTTACTGGGCAGTGAAGTGATTCTGAGATCCGGTCAATGCTTTGGAATGTGTTATTGGCTCAATCCCTCCGGTTTTCTACCACACAACGATAGGCCTTCTGATTCACGCCAAATAAAGTCAAATGCCAAATAAAGTCAGTAAACACATGTTGACAGTCTCAATATTTCCACAAGTTTTATTTATCTACTCTACACACAAAAGAAATATACTTGATATACTTGAGTTCTCTACATCAAATGTACCACAGTTACGGTTTACAAATGCCTTGCGGCAAAATGAACACCCCTGAATAGCACCATGTCCTAAAAATCCACATAATTTCCTAGCAGCAGGTATATCTGCAGCTGCACATAACAAGGCTACCTTTACAATAACTGGCTCGATACATCCAAAAGGTTTCAGAGACACACCTTTCCATAAACTTTTCAATTCATCAACCATAGGTTTCAAAAATGTGTTGAGTGTTTCGGGTTCTTTTGACAAAGCTGGTACAACACCAATAAGCATAACATTCTCTGGTTTGAATCTGATATTTCTGGGTAAATTCATTATTACAAGATAAATAACGCCAACAGATAAATCCCTACGACGTTCAAATGGCTGAAACCAATCAACACTGACCATTACTCCATAATGATAAGGGCTGTTTAAAAAATCATTACCATTTACAGATGTAAATCTTTTCCAAATCAATCCATCAAAAACATCAGACAAAAAGCCATTCCTAACATTTCTATCCTTCCAATGCTGACAAAGTGCATCAAAACTTGGTCTCTGTAAAAACTGCTCAAGTGTATTGATAATCCCCTTATAGCAGTATACATGTAGAGGATAAAACAATGTCTTTCCGTATTCTGTGAGGTGCTCTTTGACCAAGGTAGATCCACAGGGTAACTTTACAGGCCGCCTCACATTCTTGCTGGTTACGGACTTGCATGGGTACACAAGATTGTCACATACCTTAGCTGCCATCTGGCCACCAACTGTTCTAAACACTATGTTGTCATATCTATACAGAGCATAACAATTTGGACACACTACAAACTTTGTAAATTCATCTCTGTTAAAGTTTATAAATTTCCTCATCATATATAAAGACACAGGAAATATAGAGGCAATAGCCGAACAAAACGGAGCGTAATTTCCCAAGTAAGTGAAGACCTGGTGAAAGAGCACCAGGAAGTGTTCCACACATCGGCTACTGAGCATGTGACAACACTGTAGAAAGCACATGGAGTACAACAGCCAGAAGACAAACTGACGGGCTCTCGGCATGCACCCTCTCGTATCAAGGACTGGTAATGGGGAATTATCTGAATCTGTAACATCCTGCAGCATTTCAGTGAGGACATCCTCATCCCAGATAATGTGGTCCTCATTCACTGACTCTGTCTCCGACTGTTCTTCAGACTGCAGTTAAATAAAAGTTCACAATGTATAAAAAATGTGTTTGAACAAATAATTTTGCAACAGTCATTAGGGTATAAGAGATATTTTGCAAATAAGAAAGATATTAATGTCAATATATGTGGATATTTACAAACTCTAAGAATTTAACAAAACAGACCCCAAATTTTTAAAAAAAATACTGCGTACATCAAAGGTACAGGCTGAAAAATATTTTGTGTTATTTACCATTTCACTGTCTGTATAGCGAGACACATTATCCTGTTGAGCTGAATCTTCATGTGGATGAGAAGATGGATTTGACAGTGTATCATCACAGCCGATAACTTCCACATCATTTGCTGTGAAATCAGCCCCCAGAATCGTTTTCACTGTCCTCTGCAAAAGCACATAAATTATCCTTAAATGGTTTGCTAATAGTCAGCATTATGCATGTTGTTAATAACAATAGAAATCTGAAATAATAATCTGATATTGGTTGTGACATTATGCACGGTTAGGTTTAAAATAGGTCCCAAGATGCATGCTTGATAAAAATTGAATATGAATACAAGCTTACATGTACAATATATTAGAGATTGGAGTGAGCTGGCACTTTATTACATGTGTTTCCAGGACTGGAAAACTTCAATCTTAATAAATGAACATTCTGTTGACTCTCATCCTTTGTGATAGGATGAACAAATAAAATGCTGAGAAATGATGTGATAGATTACCGATACTTCTCCTGTGTCAGTGAATGTGACCTTCAATGGGCCTGTCTAACATTCTGTACCCAAGGAACATCGACAGAATTTAAATATAATAAGATTAGGAAAGTTGGCGAAATGTGCAATTTCCGATACATGTGAATGTGGAAAAGGCCTTTCTCCGATGTATACCTGAAGATTCTTGGCATCTTCTTTTTCGTGCCTCATCACACTTCTCTCTCATTGGCTTTCTTATCGGAGCCTTAGATTTTCGAGCATGCCTGTATGCTGTCACTCTGGATACAAAATCATTACAGTGGTAACAGTAGACTCGATCTACAATGAAACATGTAAATTGTGCAATCAAATGCATTTTGCTTTTAACTAAACTGATATCCTTCACATACAAATACACATATATGTATACAAAATTTCTAACATAGAGAAGCATACAATGTACGTACTGTCAAGATGTTTGTTGTCTGCATTGTCACTCTCCATGGTATAATGATGTATTCGTGAAATGGTATATATTTTACTCTTCAGGGATTGAAAAGTGAAACTATTTGAAAACTATACCAAGTTAGAACTTATATATGTTTAAATTATCAACAGGAAATACATGTTATTTTAGACTAGTAAGTAAAGTGGTCATTATTGAGGCCCGCAGGGATATATTTGAGAGATTGAGGTTCTATATCTTATCCAATGAGTGATTCCCATGTCATCTGCGACGTCATTGGTGATGTCATCAGTACGAGTGGTAGCAAAATTTTGATTAGTCGACCAATAAATATGGATTGATAATCCTATATGTACAGACACCACCACCACACACCACCACCACCAGGCGTTGACACCAGCCATCGCCCGGTGGAGGTGGTAGCTCCCGTAGGGCGGAATTCTTGGATCGGAGCTCTTGGAGCTCGGAGCTCTTGGAGTCTGAGCTTGAAGCTCTTGGAGCACAGAGCTCAGAAGTGAAATCGTCCTACGCATGCGCACGCCCCTGTCCCCTATAGCCCGTGGGGCAAAGGGTACACCAGGGTAGCAGACTGCAGAGATGGTCTAGGCAGTGCGTTGTTTAAAGTTTTCACAATTTCTGCCTGAATGTTTACATGTACTGATACACTGTACGTAAACTGTGTGGCGAATAAAACATTATTTAGTCATGACAGCTGATAGAGTGAAATAAATGAGTTGGATGTATTAATATCACAAAATATAAGAGCTATATATCTGATAAAGTGAAGTAATTGAGTGTGATGTATTAACTTCACAAAATATAAGAGATAGCTGTTTATTGTATCTTGGTCAAAAATGTGTTAAACTGATTCAAATGTCCAACAATAATTCCGAATTTTGATGCCATTTTGAACCCATCAGAGCTGGTCTATCTGTAATATTGTCGCGGTACATTTACTGAACATCAGTAGTATGTATCTTTCATGTAAAAGTGTTCACCATATGAAACATGGCAGTGTGACTAACTGACTGACTGACTGACTCATTAAAACATTTTACCCCCCCCCCCCCATTCCAAATTACAACATAAAACCCTCACTTTGCAGCCATAGATTTTCGGGGTCCTGGAACAATCACAAATCAGCATGCAAAAGATAAAACTTGTCACAAATGTAAATAAATTCCGATTTTTTGACGGTAAGCCACTCGATTAATAATTTATTAATTGTTGACATTCATATTGCCTTGGTATATTGGCCTGAGAGTATCCATATCGCCCCGAGGTCGCGGATTGATGCGCGCTAAAAAAATGAATACAGTTTTGTAGAGAATTTACATTCAAACCAGTTATGAAACGAAATGAATGACATGCATAGGGAGAGTCGTGTGTCATCTTCTGAAAAACATCATGTGTGTGACGCGATTGCCCTGATTATAAAGTGCATATACAGCTCTCGCTTTGACTTTCATGACCTAGGCCAATACGGATTAAAACTTGACGACGCCATAAGCCTTCTGTTTTCGTCGTATTCGAGCAATAACATACACAATCGATTAACAATGTGTGGATATGGTGTATTTCAAGACAATACAGTTACGCTCTGAACTTACATGCGTATGGCTAACGTGAGGAAACACTATATTTGAATCAGTTTTGAAAGCACAAATGCGAATATAAGCGGAAGATCAGTAATCCAGTTGTCAATTGTTACACACATAAAATTTCTTCAACCAAAATCGAATGGCCTTGTTCACGTATATTCAACACTATCACAACCAACATATAACTAGCCTTTTGCAAAAGAGAACCGATCAACTGTTGTCAATTGTTTCGTGAAATCCGCACGTATGTCATGTACAATTCATTCGAAATAAATTTCCAAGTGATATCTGGAGAAAACAATTCTCGTCTCAAGTTGATGGTGACTTAGTATGAGAGTTATAATGATATTGTATTACACCTTGACTCTTAAACCCTAGTTAATTGCAATTAAACGTAGCGTAAAATCAGATATCATGTACGCTGCCCTCGTATTATAAAAGTTAATAGTTAGCCATGTCGATTCAGTTCTGCGAAAGGTTACGTGACATTGATTAACCCTATCTGGCCTGGGCTTTTTGGGACCTGTTGTGGCCTGGGGGGGAGGCCGAAATGCTCCCCCCCTCACCCCCCCCTAATTCTTCTTCTTACCCCTTGAGCTAGGGAGCTGAAACTTACCACACTATACCCTTGAGTCAAGCTCTACTAGAAAATGTAAAAAAGTCCAAGATGGCCGCCTTGATGTCGTCACAGTGACGTGATTTTCAAAAAAGCATTTTTTGGTCGATTTTTCAGTCAGATTTTCCGTTTTTTTAATTTATGAAATTTCTCCGCAAAAAAATAGTAAAGTGATAAATTAGTAAATATTAATGTGATATGAAATAAAATAGTTTTTGTCTGCTTTTCATCGCAGAAAAGCAGAAATTTTGAAGAAATATGACAAAAACATCACTTTTCTGGGACCTCACGTGGCCGCCATCTTGAATTTTCTCATGATCCTCTGCTTGGGGGGTCATGCAAATAGGCCCAAAATGACCCCAATATGATAAACTAAAAAGTCACGGAGTTTTGGCTTTCCATTTTTTGTCGTTCCAGAGGTAGCGCATAAAGTTTGGTAGCTCCCTCCCCCCCCCCACCCAAGGCCAGGTAGGGTTAATATAAGAAAGGTCACAGAAATGTATGAACTGTTGTGGGATTGACCTTCTCACTTGTGTACTGGACTGTTCCTCAAGCCAGAGATTATCGTTTTTGTTCCTATATTCGAAGAAGACGATCATTTGTAGCTTATAATTGGTGCTGGTATAGTTTCATAAAATTAGGTATTCCCGTTATGGACGGACAAATATTCATTATAGATGCTGACTGGCTATTAATTGTCCAATCCGACTCTAGTATTTACAGATTATACTTAACTTACCTGTGACTGCGAGGGACAAGCATGCGTATAGTAGATATACGCTGAAGATCATCCTAAGTCCAGTCGTTGATGCCAACTTTATTATATATTTTAGTTATTATGATATGATGACCCGCATAGCAGCGTCGAGCCAGCACACTTCATCTACAATATTAAAGAAACAATAGGTGAGAAAGGAACACCGAAGTTTTATTTCACTATTTGCAGTTTAAATTTAGTAGAAATATGATTTGACTTACATTAAATAACATGTAGATTCAAAAGGTACGGCACCTGTGAATGAAGGTGTTCGTTATTGTCTTAAGTCTACGATCAAGCGAGGAAAAGTTTTTAGGGATACCTGGCCCTTGGAAGCCCAATACCCACAACAATAATGCAAGCCATCAATGCAAATAATTCTGAGTTTGCTTTTGTTGTAATTCCATTGTGAAAATTTTGACCGCCGAACAGCAAGGAAACACTACGCAAGCTACTTTATTCAGTAATTAGTCTTGAAGCTAATAATTGGTCCATATCAAACATCTCTCTCGTCAAAGCCGCACTGTATTTTGTGGTTGAATGGTCAAAATATTCTACCTGGTGATGCTCTTCTCATTCATAAACACATTTAGCAGAAATCTGTAGGTAGATATTAAGCTAGTTTCTTCCAGTAACTCAAAATACTACTAGTATTGTACTTGTTGGTTGTATTGCGTGGAAGGCATTGTTTCATTTAATATAAAGTAGGAGTGTTGTGATGAAATATTAAATAACGTACATGTTGCCTACCTGGAATGTTTACTGAATGGTAAATGTTCTTATTCAACTTACCTGATCGAACAGCAATTACATTTTGATTCCTTATATCATATGACTCATAGATCACGGCTGCTTTATCATACATAAATACCTTTTCATTCGATGAGATTCCCAATTCAACTAGCGTACACAGTTTAGATTCTTTCTACAAGGAAGTCATGTTTTGCTACACAACACGAGGTGGATCGAAAACAACTTCAAGAAAATATGTTACCGTTCAATAAATCTGTCAAGGATATCTACTTCTATCCGTTGCTTTAAAATTGCATTCATGTTCATTTATGGTTAGTAAACACCGCGTAAAAACGCGAGTTTCCATTTCCGGAAAATTATTGGAAACTGACTTGGAAACCGTGTCGCCACAGTTTCCCATATGTCTCCGATGAGTTTCCGAAATTGGACAATTGAGCCATTTGTCCAGTGAAAGTCTGAAATGGCTGTCGTTTTAGACTCAAGATGGCGTAATATCCCAAATAATATTTGATGGTACGGACACAATATCAGAGAGCTTTTGCATGAATATTTCATAATTTGTCACACAATATTATCACCATATGAAAATATAAATGTGACCTATTCCACCTGTGACCTACAACCATTGACAAGAATCACTTCAATCTGTTACCTTCTGCTGTGAACGCAACTCGGTGAAAGTTCTGCTAGAAGCTTCCGATATGTGTAACACTTTGTCGATACCATGGAAAGATGTGTACGCGAACTTTTCGACCTGATCTGACATTATTCTTTTGAGTTAATCCCCCCCCAGGATCCAAGAAAAACAACAATTTTGGTACCTATTCTTCTCAGCGAAATTTCTCATAGCGTTTTAATAAGATTATTTCTAAATTTGCCAAACGTTATCATCACAATGTGAAGATGTGCACTTGACGTTTTCAATCTCATCCCACATTTTCTCACGATTTATGCCCTTAAACATTGTCCGAACTTCCATTCGATAGCTTTTCTTGGACAAAAACCTTCATCGGATTTACTAAATTGGAGCGATATGCAAGAGGTGAGAAAAATTGACGACGCCAGTAGTATATATAACTGATTTAAACGTAAGTTTTCCAGGGAGGTAACTCTTGGTTCCCTGCTTCCGCCAGGGGGCGCCACCAGCTTGTAGGTATGACGTCACTTGCGGTCAAAGGGTATGAAAATAAACGTTTTGGGATCTAGGTGAGCCACTAATGAGGCGATGGAGTTGAGTGAGGTATCAATGTGAAGCATATGTGAGGGGCATCCGATTGGACTAGTGTTTCGGCCGTTGTCAACATTCTGCGCATGCGCAGATAGGGAATTGTGGGAAAAGAGTGTGGAAATACACGTTTTAGGGTTTAGGTGAGCCCCTGATGATCCTATGGTGTCGTATCAGGTCTTATTTTGAAGCTGTCGTGAGGAAGCATCAGCCTGAACTAGTGTGTCGTTCGTTGTCAATAGTCTGCGCATGCGCAGTCTGACCGTAGTATAGAAATAGATGTGTTGGGGTTTAGGTGGGCCACTATTGGGCCGATTGGATCGAGTGAGGTATCAATGTAAAGCATACGTGAGGGACTATCCAACGGGCTGGGTGTGACGTGGAACTGACGTCATATCGCGCATGCGCAGTAGAGAAAGTGTACGGAAATAGACGTTCTGGGGCCTAGGCGAGCCACTAATGGGCCGATGGAGTCGAGTGAGGTATCCATGTGAAGCATATGTGAGGGAGCAACCGCCTGGAGTAGTGTGTCGGCCGTTGTCCACATTCTGCGCATGCGTAGACAGCGAATTGTGGGAAACGTGTGTGGAAATAGACGTTTTTGCGGTCTAGGTGGGCCACTAATAGTCCGATGGAGTCGAGTGAGGTAACAAAGTGAAGTATTCGTGAAGGGGCATCCAGTCATGGATGGGTGCATGTAAAATTAGGGGTATGACGTCACTTGCGGTTTGGATGAATGGGGCGTGACCTTGGAAAATGATAGGACATGTACTGACCTGTCTGTGGGGGTTTTCCCGCCAGAATTTCGCTGACGTCTGCGCCTGCATCCGAGTATGCATGAGGGTCTGTGTGAATGGGGTGTGACCTGGGAACATGATAGGAATGCATGTTCTGACCTGTCTGTGGGGTTTTTTCCCGGCCCGGCCCGGCCTGCCCCGGCCGTAGCGCGCGCGCGCGCGGGTTATCCGGAAGTGCGCGGCATCACCGGAAGTGCGCGGATGAATGTCGGGTCAAAGGTCACATCCGGGTTAAAAGGTCAAAGGTCTCCATTTCGGCAAGGTTCGGCAACAATGTTGCGGCATCGATATACAGAGCTTGAACCCAAAAAGGGGATTGTAAATTAACCTGGGAAGGATGGGCAGTTCCATTTGCACCAATCAGCGGTCGAGAAAAGAGCCAATGAGCGATCGATAGAAGAACCAATGGACGGGTACTAGAATTTCGCTCACGTCTGCGCCTACATCCGGGTACTAGAATGCTTTGCCTACACCCGCGCCTACAGCCGGGTTCTTGTACACCCGGATAATGTTGCCTGGACATGGATGGGTTACTTTTGGCTCCATTCGAGGCCACTGATTGGCTAATACGGTGTTCAAAGCCAGTTTCATGCATTATGCTCATATAGAAAACACACAAGACAGAGTTTTTTTTGTGAGATCTCATTTTGTTTTCTATTCAACAATAACTAACAACAACAACGTGAGAACAACCACGTGACAACTGAAGCCCAGAACAGGGGGCTTGTACATTGAAAGTCCTTAAGCCCAGAACGGGGCGTGTACATTAAAATGATGGGCGGCCCAGTCATATACGAGTACATCGCAGTCCTCGGCCTTGGGGTACTCGTCAAACATCTGTACGATGGTAGATAAGGTTCTGCCCCGGCATCGATGGTACAGGTAAAACAAGCAATATTGTCCGCACACGCTACTGGTCAGGCTTTGCAACGTTTCACTGTTCCAACACCACGTCTCTGTGCCTTGATCCATGAAGTCTGTTAAATCGGGATGGAGGGGCGGCAGGCCGTACGTGTCAAAGTATTCGCCATGCTGTTCTGTCAAGTACACGGCCACCCAATGTTCACCGGGCCGATCCATCGGGTCCGTGTTGAGAACGTAAGCAGCAGGATACACACGGTCTAATGGGAACACATCTCGGGCGAACACCCCTTGAAAGACCATACGCGTCCCTGGGTCATTCTCCAGCACGGTGGTTATCTGGTCTGTATCCATGTTAGGTGGCGAAGTCACACAGGACGTTGCGCGCCTTGTCCACTTGAATGATGTTGTCAAACTCGGCGTAGCAGATCACATTGACGGTGCTTCGGACGGCTCGTGCAAAGTGGATTTCCAACCGTAAATTGCCTTGCTTGGCCAGGGCCAGCTGATGGTCGTTCTCTAAGGTGGGGGTCAGATCGAAACAGAACAACGTGTATCCGTTCGCGTAGTTCTCCCGACTGATCATATTCCCTTCGTCCTGGTCGATTTGACCGGTGGCTGTAAACAGGCTCTGATAGGCTCGAATGAAATTCCTGCGCCCAAAGTTCGGTGTTAAGGCCGTGGCTGGGACCTGTTGTCCATCTACATGCAGGGCCACAAAATTGATGCCGAAATGTTTAAAGTCAAACGGATTCTCTGGGTAGGCTCCGCTGAAACTGGTATTTTCCACACAGGCCAGGATCAATCGCTTGGGTAGTTCCCCCAGGAACAGGTTTTGCTTGTTGGCGCTCATATTTCCAGCAGGCACAGAGAACACTTTGGTTTGTACACGTCGGATAGGGTACTGGGCTGGTTTTGTTTCCAAGGCTTTGAGGTGTCCCAGTTGAACGGATGGATTCGATTTCACTTTTCGGACATGCAGGACTGCGTCTTGGATGACAATCTTATAGTCGGCTGCATGTCCGTCTACGTCAGTGGCCGTCAAGGCGAAGGCCGGAGACGCCCGTATCAGTCGGATTTTGATGGGGATCTTGTCCAAGAGGTACCGGTCATGCATGAAAATGTCTGCGTGCAGTCGACCCATGAGATCCACCGAGGCGCCGTTGGCGGTGAAAGCCTTCCGTTTGTTATATCCTTCATTGTCCACCATGCTCATGTGCTCGGCATTGTCCTGGTAGAATAAAGCGGCTGTCAGCTAAGATTGTTTAGCCTCTCGTCCATACGACAACAGCGTCTCGATGTAGGCTCGATAGGGGTACGTGTTGGTCGAGTCACTGATGAGTTTGTCGCTGAGAGAAATATCCACCTGTTGATACATCGAGTGAAGCCAGAGATTCTTCGGGCCCACCGTTGCAGCTTGGATGATTCTGGAGCCATCCCCACTGACGACCTTGGCTTTCACATACAAGTATGTATGGGCTAAATGGGCTAGTATGTATAGGCCGTATCCGCATTACTGATGGTGAACTCGATGGGCCCTGTTTCGTTGATGCTGGAGAGCGGGAGATGCTCCATCCATAATCCTTGTTCGGCACTGGTCTGTGTGGGCGGCACGGTCAAAAAATCAAATTCACTGTTGGTGGAGGGGCAAGACTCTGCGTGGATCAAGGACATGTTTAAGAAAAGATATCCTGGATCTTCGATGTGCGTCGTCGCTGGGTCGGTCGTCGACTGGTGCGTGGTCCCGGTGGTGCAGGTCTTTTATTCCCTACGGTGCGTTGTGCTTTGGCCACCAAGACGCCTCCTGCTTCTTTGGCCCGCCGTTTCAAGGCTTCTTTGGGTGCCGTACCCCCCAAGACATCACCGGCCACTTGCAGTCCACTGCGTACCGCTTGTTTGCCGATTGCTTTCACCCCACGCGTCACCAAGGGCAGAAGACGGGAAGGCCACCCCCGGCCTTTTGGGCATAATAGTCCATATAGCTGCGTGCATCGCACTCATAAGGGACCTTCATTATACAAAGTGGGGTGCACGTGCTTGTCGAAAATGAAGTGTCAGCACCACTTTTCCTCGTTCGAATGCCACCGGTCGTCCCGTGTCATCTCTTATATCCACCGTGATAGTGTTGATCTCGGTTTGTCGTACGGGTA
Organism: Hanleya hanleyi; assembly: GCA_036873755.1. Lineage (NCBI taxonomy): Eukaryota > Metazoa > Mollusca > Polyplacophora > Lepidopleurida > Hanleyidae > Hanleya > Hanleya hanleyi. The sequence continues at coordinate 30,087 of JAVTVY010018537.1, forward strand.
GGTAGAGCCTGTGAGTGAAACTGTGGGTGACTTGATGTCCATACGTCATTTCAATGGGGATCACCCGTAACAGATGTGTGTTGATATCGCCCACGATGTGGTTGTCGTCTACGTCCGAGTAGACGTAGAGTCCGTACATACCCGACTTCATATCCATCAGGATCTGGCCATGGTCCTCGGATGGACCCGTGTAGGTCGCGTGAGCGAGATCCAGCATTTGCTGTAGGATAGGCATCAGTACGACACTCACGTTGGCGGTGAGGAGGATCTGTGCCTTGTCGTTGTGTGCGTTGTAATCGAAGTCAACATGATTCTTGAAGGGAAAGGAATTGATGGGTTTTGAAACATTCGTGACCTCCCGTAGAGCCTTATAATGCAACAGTCTTGTCAGCCCCTGCATGAACTCCTTGGGGGTATCGTATTGGCCTTCGTGGAGGGTGAGTCGGGTGTTTTTGCCTTCGTAGGTCACCTCGTACCACACTTCATTGGCTAGCACTTTGTACCACGAGTAAGGGTATTGGATATCCACGAGGCCACATTCCAATCGTCCAGGTAAATGCAACGGTTGCGGCAACTGGGTGACGTACTTGGCCAAGGTGTTGTCAAGAAACACATCCAGCGAAACGTTACTGGGTAGGGTGAGGGAAAACATGGCGACTGAGCTGTCCTGCTGCTGCTGTTGGTTTTAATATGTGTTCCAGGCCTTGGGCGGTTGTGTTCGGCGCCGTGTTCGGCGCGGTGACTTGCTACGTGTCACGGCTCTGGGGATGTGGGGTGTCCTGATCAAGGATGGTTTTTTAAAGGCCTGAAAAGAAGGTGCCCGTTGTGGTGGTGTTTTTGGGGATGAATCCGGTTCCCATTCGGCTTCCCAAGAAGGTAGTCGGCCACTCGGCAATTACTGGGTCCGCTGCATGAATGCCCAGCGATGGGGATTCCCCACCAATTCCTGTGGTACATCATGATGTCTTGCCGGCCTCATTGAAAACTGTTGACCGCTTCTCTCTTGCAGGAAACAAGTCTGTGTTTATGTATACTATGATTGTCTTTTTGAATTTGGTGCTAATACTGTTATGTGGAAAATGGAATAGGTCTTTGGATTATGGACGCGGATATTCTCTAATGGACGACGGCTAGATTATGAATGACGGACTAGACGCTTGTAATGCATGTCTTTCAAGCCTTGAGCGAAGACCTCCCATCCTCGAGGATCTGTGTGCGACCTGCGTTGACGCATCAGGTCATTCACTAAATCCGTCATGTGGGTCCCGGGGACCATCTGATTCTGTACCAGGAGTTCGCCTTTATCATTCCAAGTCATGTTAGGATTCTGTTTCATCCGTTGTAATACCAGGCCAGCTTGTTTCTTGAACGATGCAGGTACACTCTTCAGCACTTCGTCTTCCACCCACTGTGGGGCTGTGGGTGGTACCCCTGGTAATGGCGGCTGTTGGAGCGGTGCTGATGTCGGAGGTGTGTCGCGTGGTGGTGGTGGTGGTGGTGGTGGGGTACAGAGGGTTTTGTATTGGTCCATGAGCGTCATTTACCGTTGAAGCGTCTCATTGTACCGTTGTACTTTCGCACTGTCGCTTAACCCCGGTCTCTGTAAGATCTGTTGCATCTCTTCATCGAGCGTGTTTATGGTCTTCACCGTAGGTGGAACAGGGTAGGGCGATTGGAGGTTTTGAAGGAACCGTGGTTCGACGAGGACCATTTTTTTCGTGTGGTTCATTGTCGCCCGAAAAGTCCACCCAATACTGGACTCAGCACGGAAGCGGTCAACGGTGCTAAGATGGCCCCGAGGAAGCCGCCTTTCTGTAACACCTTTTTCTTTTGTGTTTGAGAGACTCGCTTCTGGACTAGGGTTCGGAGACCTGTCTTATGCTTGGCCAACTTGGTCTTCTGAGACGGAGTCAGTGGAACGTTGCCTTTCAACAGGTTGTACCCGATCTCGCACAGACAGCGTACAAGGTCAGGGTCGGCACTGCGTACAATGGTTCGGACCAACTCGGGTGGGGTCGTCTTCAATACACGGAGCATCGGAACGTGCTTCCGTACTCGCGCAGACATCATGTACAACTAATGCTAGAACTCACAACTCTGGTCTTTTTATCTACCTCAGAGAACAGAGACAAAGACAACCATACTGTGGTATTAATTCTTTTTATTATCCCCATCATCAAACACACACTCCAGCTGGGGGAGCCACTGTGGGTGTGTTTACATTATTTTTGCATGTACACGTGGTGGGTCTGTCCGGGAAAGACGTCGGTCCGTAGTCGAAGGTGGTCGGGGGTGGCTTGCTTGAGGTCGAAGAGCATATACCCGTGCTGAGGGGTTGTCGCATCTTTGAAGGCTTCCAACGCAAACGGTGTGCGGCCGGGATACATCTGTCTCGCCAGGTGCAGCAGTTGAGTGGTATCTCTCCGGTTTTTGAAGACCACCAGGTAGTGGGCATTTAAGCTGATGTTCCTATGTTCTTTGTTTTTACTGAACAGATTCTGCACAATGTAGATGATGCTGAGCCACGAGAGTGACTTTATCTTCATAGACGTGTAACCCCACCCGGGGTGTAAGGGGAAGGATGGCTCGTAGGACTGGTGACATGCTTGACCCAATGACGAACGGTGAATGACACACACTCTGACTGACCCTCATATATATCGGTTGCATATACGCGCATCTGTGGAGGCTCTGAAGAGCCGTTCTTTTTCTGTCCCTGTCATTGTCACAGCGTCAGGGTCAATAGGGCAAAGACCATTACTAGGCCAACGAGCCGTCGCTGGTTCCGGCGTGAGCGCTCGTGATCCATAATCCGGGCATCAAGGATGGCTGTCATAGTCCAGTAGTGGTGGGTGATAGCACACCTCTCCATCGAGGACCGCTTCTGTGAACTCTTTCAGGATCTGGCGTCGCCCCTCGTTGTCCTCGCCATCTGCAAACATGGACCGAACCACTGCTCGGTAACCTGTGAGTGAATTAACCACGGTGGCAAGCTGTAAAATGCGAGTCGCATAGGGCTGGATTTCCGTCATGGCTCTGCAACCGTAGAAATGAAGGTGTGGGATCCAGATGGATGTGTTTTATAGACCATGTCACACATGCGCGCCTATACGTAGCTCTACGGGTGTAGCCCGTGAAACGTACTATTCTGATGGGTTAGTGCAAAAAGAGAGTAACAACAACAAAGATTACAGCGCCAGAGGCGCTCCTGGATCCCCTGGAAAATCTTCTCCACGTTTCATGGTATAGTTCCGCCGAGGCAGGCTCAGGCTGGTGAGGCTCAGGCAAGTAGCTCCTCTCGAGAGATAGGCTCAGCCTGGTCAGCCAGGCTCAGACTGGTCAGGTCAAGCAGGCCAATGAATGCAGCAATGCCCTAAAAATTCCCACTTTTATACACCTACATAGAAGTACCCGGATGTAGGCGCGGGCGTAGGCGAAAGCATCCTAGTACCCGGATGTAGGCGCAGACGTGAGCGAAATTCTAGTACCCGTCCATTGGTTCTGTTATAGATCGCTCATTGGCTCTTTTTCTCGACCGCTGATTGGTGCAAATTGAACTGCCCATCCTTCCCAGGTTAATTTACAATCCCCTTTTTGGGTTCAAGCTCTGTATATCGATGCCGCAACATTGTTGCTGAAACTTGCCGAAAGGGAGACCTTTGACCTTTTGACCTGGATGTGACCTTTGACCTGACATTCATCCGCGCACTTCCGGTGATGCCGCGCACTTCCGGCTAACCCGCGCGCGCGCGCGTTGCGGCCGGGGTGGGCCGGGCCGGGCCGGGCCGGGCCAAACCCGACAGACAGGTCAGTACATGCATTCCTATCATGTTCCCAGGTCACACCCCATTCACACAGACCCTCATGCATACCCGGATGCAGGCGCAGACGTCAGCGAAATTCTGGCGGGAAAACCCCAACAGGCAGGTCAGTACATGTCCTATCATGTTCCAAGGTCACGCCCCATTCACCCAAACCGGAAGGGACGTCATACCCCTAATTTTACATGCACCCATCCATGACTGGATGCCCCTTCACGAATGCTTCACTTTGATACCTCACTCGACTCCATCGGACCATTAGTGGCCCACCTAGACCGCAAAAAACCGTCTATTTCCACACCCGTTTTCCACAATTCCCTGTCTGCGCATGCGCAGAATGCGGACAACGGCCGAGACACTACTCCAAACGGTTGCTCTCTCACATATGCTTCACATGGATACCTCACTCGACTCCATCGGCCCATTAGTGGCTCGCTTAGGCCCCAGAGCGTCTATTTCAATACACTTTCTCTACTGCGCATGCGCAGAATGACGTCAGTTCCACGTCACACCCAGCCCGTTGGATACTCCCTCACGTATGCTTTACATTGATACCTCACTCGATCCAATCGGCCCAATATTGGCCCACCTAAAGCGCAACACGTCTATTTCTATACTACGGCCAGACTGCGCATGCGCAGACTATTGACAACGAAGGACACACTAGCCCAGACGGATGCTTCCTCACGACAGCTTCAAAATAAGACCTGATACGACACCATAGGATCATTAGGGGCTCACCTAAACCCTAAAACGTGTATTTCCACACCCTTTTCCCACAATTCCCTGCCTGCGCATGCGCAGAATGTTGACAACGGCCGAGACACTCGTCCAATCGGATGCCTTCTCACATATGCTTCACATTGATACCTCACTCAACTCCATCGCCTCATTAATGGCTCACCTAAATCCCAAAACGTCTATTTTCATACCCTTTGTCTATTGCGCATGCGCAGAATGACGATAGTCCGACCCCACATCCACCCAGTGGGATGCCCCCTCACATAAGCTTCACATTGATACCTCACTCGATCCCATCGGTCCATTAGTAGCCCACCTAGACCCCAAAACGGTTATTTCCATACACTTTGTCTACCGAGCATGCGCAGAATGACAATATTTCAACCCCACACCCAGCCCGTCGGATGCGCCTTCACGAATGCTTCACACTGATGCCTCATACGACTCCATCGACTCACTAGTGGCCCACCTAGACCCCAAAACGTCTATTTCCATACACTTTGTCTATAGATTTAATATGCATTCCTAGTACCCGTCCTCTGCATGGCAGAACTGTACAACCCAGAACAAGTCTGGACATGCCTTGATCTCGGTCCGAAGAGACACGGAGGTAAACGACATTGTGGAAAAACCCCACAGACGGGTCAGTACATGTCCTATCATGTTCACAGGTCACGCCCCATTCACCAAGACCGGAAGTGACGTCATACCTACAAGCTGGTGGCGCCCCCTGGCGGAAGCAGGGAACCAAGAGTTACCTCCCTGGAAAACTTACGTTTAAATCAGTTATATATACTACTGACGTCTGGTGATTAAAAAGCAATCATATGATTCTGCAGGAAAGCATTCATCGACATCTAACATTCAGACCCGAGAATTCTGTGGATTCGCGGATGCAGCCTTAAAATATATCAGCTGCGCTTTTATTGCAGGTGTTCATGTGGAGACAATGAAGTATCCACACGGCCCCTAGCACCGGCTTATGCGGAATTAGATATGCTAGCTCGGGAGCTGTGGTCACCATCGATCACCATATTATCCTGTATGAAAAATCATCTTCCGGCAGAGGTACATCGATTTTTGTAATGCTTTTGTGGTGAAAACGAATTATCACAAATTATTTTGGTTTGAGATATCGTGTGGATGTGTATATACAAATACTGGCAGCTTTTGAAAATACCTTTTAGTACATTATGTCTAATCTAACCAAAATATAGTTCAATCATTTGCTATCCTTAAGATGATAATCGCGACTTTCGAAAGACATATATGATACAGATATACCATCCCTCGGGAGAATACTGTGGATAATTTCCGTTCGTGACCGTGAAAATCTATTCACAAATATGACGTTCGCAACCAGGTAGCACCGGCATAATTCTTCAAATGCATTTCTTCCAAAATATCATCGTTGGAGGCAACATAAGGGTCCTGGCAGTGGTGTAGCACACAATGACTTGACCAGCTATGGCTGTCTTCGTTGTCAATGATGTTTTATAAAACAGAAACTCTTCTAAAGAATATAATTATTCCTCACCTGTTCAAACACCACATTGTTAGCGATTATCATAAAAATGCGTTCTATTTATAAATTAACTAGATACATGTATACCTATCTATATACTGCTCCTCTACTATATCTCTATTTATAAGATAAGGAATCAAAACATAAAATGTGAGAAGCGATCTTTGATCGCGTTGGACAGGTGGCGTTCTAATGAAGGTAATTTAATACGGGAAAAACTTATTGCGGGCACTTCACAGTGGTCACAAAAGGACAGATTGTTGCTGACCGAAGTTGGTCCGAAGAAAAAAGATAGGCCGGGCGTATTACGGACATTTGATATACTTGACTAAATGTTGAATTCTCACTCCAAACACATGCTCCTTATCCCAAACATATATATCCTATGTGGTCCGTGTAACCTTACACAGTTCAATTTTCGTTTTTCGTTTTTGGTTTCTCAAAATCAAAAATTGAAATTTGACGGTCAATTTTCAATTTTCGTTTTTTGTTTCTGTAATCTCAAAATCAAAAATTGAAATTTGACCGTCAATTTTCAATTTTCGTTTTTTGTTTTTGTGATCTCAGAATCAAAAATTGAAATTTGACCGCCAATTTTCAGTTTTTGATCCTGGGATTGCAAAAACAAAAAACGAAAATTGATATTTGACAGTCAATTTTCAATTTTCGTTTTTTGTTTTGCTTCACGCAAAAATGAAAATCAAATATTGAAAATTGCCTCGATTTTTCCGTTTCTCGTTTTTTAATTTTAACTTTGACATATCAATGTTAGGTTCGCACGTGGACGGGTTATGATGTCACCTCCGGTACGCCGAGTAGAATAGAAAACACAAATCATGTCGTATAAGAGGTGTGGAGCGTGAGAGGCATGTGGCCCACCAGGCCATCCTCGGAAGCCAGTGTATTGATCGATTTGTTAGGGTATCTATACATTGCCTTGGTTAGTTGCTCACGGTAGTTCTGGATAAAAAAAAAATCAAGGGGTATCCTCTAAATCAAACCAATTATTGAACAGGCTCAGCTAGCTCATTACGACAATCCGCTAGCTGCACTGTTTGAGATGTGACATCGCTGGCATAACTTTGATGTCAGACTGAAATCGACATAGTGAGTCAAAGCAAAAACCGCCGCCTTGGGATGCCGACATGCTAATTCGAAAAAACCTCTGGGGATGAAATGTTCGAGATTGAGGCAACGACTCCAGAACTCACTCGAATCATCAAAAATGTCCAGGTAAACCCTGTGCGAAGATTCACGATTTACCTGGACTTGTGAAGATGCACCAGACATGTCTGGATAGGTGGCATCCCGCTGTTCTCATTGAGGCCTGAGCCAAAAAGCGAACAGCATTCATGCACACAACCGCTATTTGTTACTGATTTGAAATATAGTATTTATAAAGATACCAACCAAGATGTAGTACCAATAAGAGTAAGCATCGCGGTGATGGGCCGCGAAATCCGCATAAGCGGCCCGTAAACCACCATTTCAAACAAGTACACAATCGCCACGTTTGATGCCAGACGTCTGAATGCTTCAACGCTTCAGGTCCAATCTCCATTCTCTATTTTTGGGACCTGGATCGTTGGAGCGTTCAGATGCCCGTCAACGTTCAGCGTCAAAAAGGCTTCAACGCTTTAAGTGCGGATGTCAAACGCATCGAAGCGGGAAGTTCCTTTGGGGGTTATGAATTAGGGTATCCACGTATTTATTATACTATCCTACTTTAATGAAACTACCGTGTGTATGCACCTCCGTTGTTCTCCATATAATGCATCACACCTGCTGCACGAATGCCTACTCGCTTCTGCACATGCACAGTTGGCCCATTATAATCTAGGTCGAATGCCTGGCTTCAGGGATCTATAGCGTAATGAAACTCCCAAATCTTTCCCCCTACTGGTTTTCCATATTATGATCCACACCTGCCTAAACAATCCGATTTGCGCTTTTCATACTACTCCGCGGACCGAAAGTGACATCATAAGCCTTGCGCGTGCGCAGTTAACATTGACGCGTCAAAGTTAAAATCAAAAAACGACAAACGGACAAATCGAGACAATTTTCAATATTTGATTTTCATTTTTGCGCGAAGTAAAAACGAAAAACGAAAATCGAAAATTGAACGTCAAATTTCAATTTTTGATTTTGAGAAACCGAAAACGAAAAACGAAAATTGAAAATTGACGGTCAAATTTCAATTTTTGACTTTGAGAAACCAAAAGCAAAAAAACGAAAATTGAATTGTGCAAGGTTACACGGACCCTATGTCCTAAACGAGAAAGTCTAAATTGATTTTGTTAAATCCGAGTGTGTTTTGCCTCCGCATGGGATGCGAGATCTAGTCGCCGCACTAGACGTCCAAAACCCCATGTGTCCATCCGTAAATAGTATCTGCTAGACTTACAAGCGTCTGGTCCGTCATTCATATTTCAGCCGTCGTCCATTACAGAATATCCGCGTCCATAATCCAAAAACCTATTTCATATTCCATATAACAGTATTAGCACCAATTTCAAAAAAACAATCATAGTATACATAAGCATAGGCTTGTTTCCTGCAAGAGAGAAGCGGTCAACAGTTTTCAATGATGCCGGCAAGACATCATGATGTTCCAAAAATATCAAATCCGTATCGCTGATCAGTATTCTTAAACCATAATATTCCCGAGAATATTCGACATCTCGAGAACAATTTTATTGGAGTGGTGGAACGTAAGTTTTACCTTCCTTGGCAGAGAAACCAAGCCAAGCTGAATTACCCAGATAACACAATAATATTGGTCGATGTCGGATATTGATCGGCACAGTTGGCCTACAGTCGATGTCGGCTATCACTATCCCAGCGTTGGCCCAACCGCAGATTTCCACTCGATATCCGTCCCAGAATAATAATTGAACTAGTAATAGGCTCGACATTGACACAACGCCATAATTGTGACCATCGGGGATGACCGAAAGACATACATGTAGTTTATCTCAATATCCCACCCGAATAAATATCATATTAGTATATTAGAATTTCATTTGGTCTAATATCATGATTTTTTTTCGGTATCTGACTTGAAATAAACTTTAGACTGACACCACAGATCCGACATTTGTCTACTGCATTATTTTGACTGTCGGGTGAACATCGCTGAGCCGGTTGGCCCAACGCATGAATACCCACTTCCAGGTAAATATTGGACTAGTTTAATAGGCTCAGTTTAATGATTCTGACTTCCAGGATAAATACATGAGGAACAAGCGTTAATATGTTGTGCTGTGATTATTCTCACCCTCTGACAGAGTATCGTATATGAAAGCAAACAGTCTAACAGGATCGATCATTATACAGTTTTTAGGTCGAATAGAAATCTTCCACGGCAGTACAAACTCCGAAGTTTTGTTATCATTCGTTAAATGCTGTTTTCTGTCACATTCTACGGGGATCGTGATTTTCTTCCGCGGTGAGTTGAATGCTAATGCGATTAAATCAAATTGCCTTAAGAAGGAATCTCACAGTCACGTACTTACATCATCGTGAAGTAAATCGGCCATTTTACAGCTTGAAATCGAGAAACAAGAAGGCTGGAGTGGACTCGTTTGAGACAAATTTTAGCCAAAGCTTCTGTTCTGCACCCATAAATCAAAGCAGTGAGTCTATTGTTGGATTCAATTGCCAAGGAGTTTGAGACAAACTGGGACAGGCTGGGGTGTGAGAAATGTAAATTCTTCCTGGTAACTACGGCGTTGTTTGCATGGTTATTATACAACATGAGTAGCACGTTAACAAAGTCAGAGCTATGGAATGACATTACTTTGATACGTTGTTATCAATTGTATTCAAATCTCTACCATCTTACATTAACATAGTTGATTTAGTTGGAACCAAGTTGGTGTCCTCAGAAACTCGAAGCTGGAAAATATATTTCATATTTCTACGTGCAAGCGTAAAATTTTTAGCCATATTGTTTTGAACTCACGTGGGTTCGTTGATTATAGAAAAAAAAAATGTTGTGAAGCTGAGACGGAAGTACAAACGAGCAGCCACTGGCCAGACAGTGCAATTCAATGGATTTTCGATACGTTCAGGAAGTAATTCATAATGGCGTACTATAGTATAGTCTCTGACTATGTGTAATTATCATGAGCTTTCCAGCAACAGCCATGTATGCATATGTTTGTGAGAGCAACTGTATCATATACCGGGTATATCTTATACTGTAAGTTGCATGTAGTTGTAGTGTAACGTTGCTGTGATGTGCTTATCACGCCGCCACCGTTTGTTACGCTGATCGGGCTTCTATGACGTAGAGTACACTGTTTTGTACGCCGTAACACCATCCGTTCTCTGTGAACGGCGATAACTCCAAATGAAAGCTGCTCGTATGGTCGGTTCTGAATTCACATCCGTTACATTAAGTGATCCAGCTTACGCTGTGGGCAGGCTCAGCCTATTTATCGGGAATCTTTCTTAAGGACTGAAAACAATGATTCGAGGGCACTTACATCAATAAAGCATTCAGACTGTCACTACATCCTATGCATGTACGCATTTTTTAAATAACGGATTAACTGTGGGAATTGTGGCATGAGATGTTGGCGTGCACACAAACTTGTACCGGTCAAATCCATTATAGCTGTTGCAGCTAAGCAGATCCTAAGGCACTTCCAATCTAATGATTTATTTCGAAATCAACAAATAGAACATCACAGGTATGTAGCTTACGCCGGGTAGTGGATATGCATATATTCCCGGTATCTACTACATAAATCATTCATCTGGTAGTGCCTTTATTAATGTAAATCATTTGCTTCCGATTGTACATCTCACTAATGTAAACATTATGAGAATAAATAACCGATATAAATACGTCACATTTTGACAGTAATGTATATTATCCTTCAATTTTGTTTGATACGAATATAGAGGTTTAGTGTTATTTTGCCTTTAGTCCAATGTCTATCCAATCTGATATATGTGTTTTGCCCATGTTTCATTTCGACTTCAGCATATGCTAAGCAAAATACAAATACCACGATGAGCAAAACCACGCTAGCCCAATGCGACGTAATCGTCCAAATTTGGCCTGGCAGTCTTTAAATATTACTACCAAATAATTCGTTTGAATTTTTGGGGCCGCTTCATTTGTAGCCAAGAAGAATAAATCTGAAGGCCGACCAGAAGATAGTCCTGTCTGCATTGGAACAGTACGTTATGGATTGGTCTAAGCGAGAAAAAGTTGAACCTACAGTACTCGCTGATTGGCTGGACCTCACCAAGAGCAAGATCGTTGAAACAATCCGCCATATTGACAGAAGTATTCTTCCCCAAGCAAACCAAGTACTGAAAAACCTCAATTCGCAAGAAGTTCTAGCAAATCTCCAGAGTAAATTCGTCATAGTCCCAGCAGACAAAGCTCCGAATAATATAATATTCATATGTAAATATTACTATTACCAGGTGCTGGTTAAAGAATTGAGTGTAGACATATCTTCAAAATACGTCTACTTACTCCCAAACTGCATTTACTCTGGAAGATTTATTTAACAATCACAAACAGTTTCTCAGGGAAAGAGGTATTTGTCTTCCAACCAATCATAACGACATACCAAAACTATACTGGACTCCCAAAATGCATAAATCACCATACAAAGCTACATGTAGATTTATAGCTGGTTCTAGAAGCTGCACCACCAAGCTTCTTTCAACCCTATTGACGAGGGCCCTTCAGGCGGTAAAAGCATATTGGGAAAGGTATTGCGCCACTATTTCTAAGAACTCGGGCGTTGAATGTATGTGGATATTGAAAAACTCAAAATGTCTTACAGAAGAACTTGATGCTAAAGGTCACATACCGTACAGACTTGTATCCACATGGGATTTCTCGACTCTCTATATTACAATCCCTCATCAGGACCTTATTGACCGTCTAAGTTCATTAATAGTATCCGTGTTAAAGAAAACTGATCGTAGATATATTAATGTCGGAAGCCATAAAGCATTCTTTAGCTCGACTACATACAAGAGATATCATTCATGGGGTGCTTCTTTGTTTATAGAGTTGCTTGAATTTCTCATTAAAAATATTTATGTGAAATTTTGCAACACAATATATCAGCAGCATATAGGTATTCCAATGGGTACTAATTGTGCACCCCTGTTGGCTGACCTGTATCTGTTCTCTTATGAATATGACTATATGCAGGCGCTTTCAAAAACCGATTCATTCAAAGCCCGTTCCTTTTCATTCACCAAACGCTATATAGACGATCTTCTCGCTGTGGATAATCGCCATATGAATGACGCAGTGAAGGATATATATCCACCTTCACTGAATTTGAAGGAAACTATCAAATCGTGGTAGCGTATAATCCCTGCAAAGAAGATCCCTACTCTATGAATTATCTGTACTCTTATAGTTATCTTTAACCGAGGTTCAATAGAAAATATATACAAAATATATATAGCCCTAGCTATAACGCGAGCAGGCCTGGTCACAGCCACAGTCTGGTCACGACCGGTTCTCTCATGGATGGGTCCAGCTTCTATCTTCCTTCCCCAGGGCTTTGCAGTAGGATCCAGCGTCTATCGTCCTTCCCCAGATATACGTGGTAAGGTCCAGCGTCTAGCTTCCTTCCCCAGGTCTTCGTTCACTCCCGTATGGATGAACACTGCGTCGTGTCTCGTCTTACACGACTAGGCCCCTCTGTGGTTATGTCCGACGTGTGTCTTCCTTCCCCCGGTCTTCCTCCCTCGGGTGGTATGGACTTCTCGTCGTCGTCGTGTCTCGTCTTACACGACTAAGCCCTCCAAGCGTTGATAACCGTCAATGGATGCGGACGGCCTGGGCACGACAGTACTATCACAGTACAAAGGCTTCTACGGCACCGGCCCGTCTCTCTGTAACACCGCAGGACTATTCAACTGCACGGCTCACCACAGTACCAGACGGCACCCCCCGTAGGAATACACCCCCAGGCTTCAGCGGCTCCGCTCACGGCGACTCACTCCGCGGTCCGGCTCCAAGGATGAATCATCAAGGCTAGAGTTCACGGCTACACGGTCCACATAAGATCGGGCATCAATAACACACGGTGGATAGGCAGGCACCAGGTCTAGTAACCCTCTCCCTATACTACTGTATGGGCACCTGGAATCGGCACCCTCCTTCTATACTACTGTATGGTCAACTAGTATAGGAACTCTCCTTCTATACTACTGTATGGTCAACTAGTATAGGAACCCTCCTTCTATACTACTGTATGGTCAGTTGACCCTTGAACCCCCTCTATATACTACTGCATCAGACAGTAGTAATCTATCATTGGCCGTGAATTACTCAATGTATGTACAGGGTGGTGAGAGACTGTATGCTTATGGAGGCGTGAATGAATAATCGTTTATCGTACGATTGCCTGGGTAGATAGGCTCGAACCTATAGCGTGTGGGTGTTAGCGTGAATGTATTTCAACCCGTGGGTTGTGGTTTAAGTACATGTTTGCATGAATAATTGTTTATGTAGAAACTGTGTATGATTTGGTTTAGCTATGTCCTCTTCACAGAGACTCGCATCTCCTACCGGATATAGCTTAATAGATACACTAACCACAGCGCAATCCCTGAACAACGGTTGATACGTTGAAAAGGGGATGCGGCTAAGTATATGCTATGACAGAACAGGTTAGTTAATTCCCCAGCTGACCCACTACTACGGTAGAGAATGAATCCATTTAATTGCGCAGAACTGTGCAATAGTTGATGAAAATAGAAAACACAGCACATAATTAAGTGTGTGTACACGGTATAAAAAAATCTATTTAAAAAAGATAATGTTAAAATTACATAATTTTTTACCGACACTTACGTAGACTTCGACCACCCAATATCACACAGGCCATTCCTGACTGACGTCATCCACAGCGAAGCGAGTAGCTCACCAGGGTCCTTTTCTCCGTCCCGACTGATCGTTTGAGATAACTTCACCGGGATTTCGAGGCATTGTCTGTCTCCCGGATTATTATAGGTCATTCTAGGAAAATTACAGCGTTGGATTCCACCAGGTAAGTGAACCGCACACATAAACACAATGTCACTTTTGATTTCACATAGTCACGTAACATTCAAAAGCTGTGATTTATGAAAGGGGTCGTTGTCAACCTGCACTTTCGTTACACTACCCCCACCTTCGAAAATTATGACGCCCTCGTCATGGCTCTCGTCACGCTACCAGCAGCACGGGGGTGCAGAACAGAACATATGTACAACGTATATACAACAGAATTACAGGACGACGGTCCTCTTGACTTCCTGGCCAAGTCGTCGTCACCTGAAGTGGACATCAGGTCCACAGCAGGCCAAGTGTTTCACTAGTTGCATTGCATGGGAAAATCATGGCCAGTCTTGTTTGTCGCCCAAGAATACCTGCATTCGGCCATACCACAGGTCATCCCTCCGTTCACGGTCATCAACCGCCTTCCATCGCCCTCCTGTTGCTTTTTTAATACTATCTTCGTAACGTCAAAAACTTGGGAGCTGACATTCCGTGACTCTGTAGTAGATTCGACATCACCATCCTTCTCCGCAGACTCCGTGGTCTTACAATCCGACGTCTCTCTGGGGTAGAAGGGTTTAAGAAGATCATGATGGACCACACGGAGGCCACCAGCCTCGTCGGCGATACGATATGTCACATCATTCAGGGCTTCTTTCACAACAACAGACCCTCTCAAGCAAACCTGATCACCAGGCTTGTAACTGTGAGGAAAAGTTCTTGTATCGTCCACCACCAGTGGAAACGTGGATGCCGCCAAAGACGTTTTTGGTAGATCCGATGATCGGGAACCATCTCGTCTACGGCTTTCAGGGCAAGTCGCTCGATAGTGGTCATGTTTTCCGCATGTCCAGCACCTTGGTGACCAGTCCCGGTTACCGTATGGTCGTTGTCGGCCACGCCTATGCCCCCATCTCGACCGATTTCGTCGTGGCCGTTGCTGCCGTGGTGATTCAGTGTCTCGCTGAAGCTGTTCCAATATCCGCTTCATTTTTCTCAGCTGCTGAGTCTCCGTACCCATCTTTTTCTCGGCATGAACAGCTCTGGTTGTTGCCCATGTTTCATGTCGACGATATCTCTTAAATGCTTCCAGTTCCACAGCCGCATGTACTGCCGCATCCAAGTTCTTGGGTCGTGTCTGCCAGACTTGAAATCCCAGCTCATCACCGATGCCGTCCAGGAACTGATCCTTGGCTAGGGTATCTTGAATGTCGTCTCCGGCATCAGGATAAGCCAACTGTGTCAAGCGGGTTAACGCCTGAGCCAGGCCTGGAAGATCTTCATCCCTCTCGCGGTGTCGAGACCTCAGCTGAGACTTGTACAGGTCCACCTGATTCGGAGGGGCAAAGCGCTTCAACAAGGCTTCCTTCAAACGGTCATAATCGGTACTTCCTGGTGCAGACTTAAGGCTGGCTAACACCTGCTGCGCTGATCCCCGTAAAGCGACGGCTAGGTATTGACCCTGTTGTTGGTAGGTCCATCCATTGATCACGGCGCAGTGCCCGAAGTGAGCCAAATAATCCCGCCATGGCGTGGTACCATCGTAGGTAGCGGCCTTCACCATCGTCGTCTTCGGCCGTCTAGGTTCCCCCATGGGCGTGGACGTCTGTAACGGCTGGTCCCAAGAAACGGAAGGTGGTTCGTCCCGGCGTCTTCCTGGCGGTGACTCGTCTCGCCTCGACGTCGTCCCCGATGCAGCTTCGTCTCGACCCGTTAGTGGCGACTCTGCGCCCTCTTCCCAGTCCGGCCGGCCCAGAATGACTGTAATCTTCAACATTCGGTTGAGTCATCTCGTCACCAGAACATTGATTACTCAGCAACGTGGACACCTGTCCCATCATGGAGGTCACCGTTGTACTCAATACGTTTATGGCACCACGTAGATCTTCTACCTCTCGCCTCGGGTCAACGTCGGGTTGTTCAGGCACTGGCCCACGCCCCCTCAGTCGATCTTCGGTGGACGTCTCCCCTGAAGGTCGTGGCGTCAGTTCGGCAGGTGGTGCCAACAGCACCGATCCCAGTTTCAGCGTGGACAGGTCAAGAAGATTTTCGTAACCCAGTGTCGCCGTGGTTGATCGTCCGGAAGCCACGCCTCTTCCCGCCTCACGTCGTTCCCGTGGACTCGGCGTCGTGAAGATTCTCGGTCGGGTTCCTCTTCCGTCAGATGGTTGGCCCCGGGCTCCCGGTTGTCGTAACTCGGCGCCGAAATTTCCAGTTACATTCATGGTTGTCTGGTCCGGATCCATTCTATCCGCCAGGCTTGGTCTCCTTTCCTTCGTCTCCCAGAAGTTGGCCATCCCACCGCTGCCACCAGTTGAAACGTTTTTACTTCTATACGTGGGATAATGGATGTTTCAGATCCACAGAGTGCGCAGGGTCCCCAAGACAAACTGTCAGGCTACTGGGAACGCACTCGGGCACTGATCCTGGCCAACGAGGGAGTTCGATTCAACCTGTCACCTTTTCTGGATCAAGGAGGTTGGAAAGGAAGACCTGTAATGACAACCAAATCAAATTAATGCAATACTGACATATAATTCTTTGAGCAGGTATACAGGATTCAAATCGTGGTAGCGTATAATCCCTGCAAAGAAGATCCCTACTCTATGAATTATCTGTACTCTTATAGTTATCTTTAACCGAGGTTCAATAGAAAATATATACAAAATATATATAGCCCTAGCTATAACGCGAGCAGGCCTGGTCACAGCCACAGTCTGGTCACGACCGGTTCTCTCATGGATGGGTCCAGCTTCTATCTTCCTTCCCCAGGGCTTTGCAGTAGGATCCAGCGTCTATCGTCCTTCCCCAGATATACGTGGTAAGGTCCAGCGTCTGTCTTCCTTCCCCAGGTCTTCGTTCACTCCCGTATGGATGAACACTGCGTCGTGTCTCGTCTTACACGACTAGGCCCCTCCGTGGTTATGTCCGACGTGCGTCTTCCTTCCCCCGGTCTTCCTCCCTCGGGTGGTATGGACTTCTCGTCGTCGTCGTGTCTCGTCTTACACGACTAAGCCCCTCCAAGCGTTGATAACCGTCAATGGATGCGGACGGCCTGGGCACGACAGTACTATCACAGTATCTCTGTAACACCGCAGGACTATTCAACTGCACGGCTCACCACAGCAGCAGACGGCACCCCTCGTAGGAATACACCCCCAGGCTTTAGCGACCCCGCTCACGACGACTCACTCCGCGGCCCCGCTACAAGGACGAATCATCAAGGCTAGAGTTCACGGCTACACGGTCCACATAGGATCGGACATCGATAACACACGGTGGATAGGCAGGCACCTGGTCTAGTAACCCTCTTCCTATACTACTGTATGGGCACCTGGAATCGGCACCCTCCTTCTATACTACTGTATGGTCAACTAGTATAGGAACCCTCCTTCTATACTACTGTATGGTCAACTAGTATAGGAACCCTCCTTCTATACTACTGTATGGTCAGTTGACCCTTGAAACCCCTCTATATACTACTGTATCAGACAGTAGTAATCTATCATTGGCCGTGAATTACTCAATGTATGTACAGGGTGGTGAGAGACTGTATGCTTATGGAGGCGTGAATGAATAATCGTTTATCGTACGATTGCCTGGGTAGATGTATATTTATCAAGCTATAGGCTCGAACCTATAGCTTGTGGGTGTTAGCGTGAATGTATTTCAACCCGTGGGTTGTGGTTTAAGTACATGTGTGCATGAATAATTGTTTATGTAGGAACTGTGTATGATTTGGTGTAACTATATCCTCTTCACAGAGACTCGCATCTCCTACCGGATATAGCTTAATAGATACACTAACCACAGCGCAATCCCTGAACAACTGTGCGTTACAGTTGAAGGCAAGGAGAGATGCGGCTAATGTATGGCCATGCTTTCGACACTAACGCCGTTAGTTAATTCCCAGAGCTGAGCCCGTACTAGCGTACGGTAGAGAATAAGAATAACCATTGACGAGAAGTGTCTTTACTCTTAACTCCCAGCGCAATATCCGTTCAACTGTGCAATACGGTTGAAGGCGGATAGAGATCGAAGCAGAGTAAACACAGCCCGGACATGTGAATGTAAGTGTGTGTAATGAATGCTACGATGTTATAATATTCGGCGGCCTGGTCACGGCCCGGCGGCGGCACAAATTCGGCGGCGGCCTTTCTCCGGCCCGGCAATGTATTGGATTTCTTCTCCCCAAATGATTTGTGCGTGTTCTCACCTCGAAGTTTCTGCTCGTCTCTGTCGTTTCAGCGGGAGTCCGGCTTATATAGGGCTACCGCTCTTCTGTGGATAAAGGTAGAGACAGACGTCGGAAATGACAGCGCCCTCTTTATTGTCACTTACTACACCTCCCGATCAGTTTATCTGGACTTCGCTGGATAAATATGGCTATGGAGGAACAAACCATAATTCATAATGGACGTAACTGGTAAATCTCAGCTTCCAACTCCCTCTAGTTAATTCATACGACGACCGCAAAGTTCACTGTCCCTAATCTGCATATTTACTGGAACCGACTTCCGGATTCCTGACTGACGTCATCCACAGCGAAGCGAGTAGCTCACCAGGGCCCCTTTCTCCGTCCCGACTGATCGCTTGAGATAACTTCACCGGGATTTCGAGGCATTGTCCGTCTCCCGGATTATTATAGGTCATTCTAGGAAAATTACAGCGTTGGATTCCACCAGGTAAGTGAACCACACACATAAACACAATGTCACTTTCGATTTCACATAGTCACGTAACATTCAGAAGCTGTGATTTATGAAAGGGGTCGTTGTCAACCGCACTTTCGTTACACTACCCCCGCCTTCGAAAATCATGACGCCCTCCTCATGGCTCTCGTCACGCTACCAGCAGCACGGGAGTGCAGAACAGAACATATGTACAACGTATATACAACAAAATTACAGGACGACGGTCCTCTTGACTTCCTGGTCAAGTCGTCGTCACCTGCAATGGACATCAGGTCCACAGCAGGCCACAGCTGTCTAAAGCCGAGACAGATGTAAGCCTTGTTGACGAAAATCAGGGTCCCCATAACCCATACTGAACTTGCTTCAAACTTCAGGAAAATCCTCTAAAATTGGTCCAAAATGGGTAATATTCCCCCTCCACCAAAGAAAAAACTTGACAATCGATTGCCCTGAAACTCACCGACAGTGTGCCCAGTCCAAGGACCAACAAAAATTGGCAAAGAAAATAGGGTCTCGTCCAGGCGGTTTTCAAGCTCAATTTTACACCGTAAAGTATGCCATGTGCTCGTAAGCTGAAAATGGCCCCAATTCACAGCCACACTTTCACACTTCCATCTGCATAGTGAGGCATGGGCCAATCCTACTGGCAAAATACCATGTACTGATTTGAAGCAAATCAACCAGTCAACTGAATGATATCACAAATATCAATAAACAAAAAGCCAACAAAAATTCTCATGGGGTCAAACCTGGTGGAATTTTAATCCGACGTCTCTCTGGGGTAGAAGGTTTAAGAAGATCATGATGGACCACACGGAGGCCACCAGCCTCGTCGGCGATACGATATGTCACATCATTCAGGGCTTCTTTCACAACAAAAGACCCTCTCAAGCAAACCTGATCACCAGGCTTGTAACTGTGAGGAAAAGTTCTTGTATCGTCCACCACCAGTGGAAACGTGGATGCCGCCAAAGACGTTTTTGGTAGATCCGATGATCGGGAACCATCTCGTCTACGGCTTTCAGGGCAAGTCGCTCGATAGTGGTCATGTTTTCCGCACGTCCAGCACCTTGGTGACCAGTCCCGGTTACCGTATGGTCGTTGTCGGCCACGCCTATGCCCCCATCTCGACCGATTTCGTCGTGGCCGTTGCTGCCGTGGTGATTCAGTGTCTCGCTGAAGCTGTTCCAATATCCGCTTCATTTTTCTCAGCTGCTGAGTCTCCGTACCCATCTTTTTCTCGGCATGAACAGCTCTGGTTGTTGCCCATGTTTCATGTCGACGATATCTCTTAAATGCTTCCAGTTCCACAGCCGCATGTACTGCCGCATCCAAGTTCTTGGGTCGTGTCTGTCAGACTTGAAATCCCAGCTCATCACCGATGGCGTCCAGGAACTGATCCTTGGCCAGGGTATCCTGAACATCGTCTCCGGCGTCAGGATAGGCCAGCTGGGCCAGGCGGATTAGTGCTTGAGCCAAGCCTGGAAGGTCTTCGTCCCTCACGCGGTGCCTGGACTTCAGCTGTGCCTTGTACATATCCATCTGATTAGGCGGGGCAAATCGCTTCTCCAAGGATTCCTTCAAACGGTCGTAGTCGGTACTTCCTGGTGCAGACTTAAGGCTGGCTAACACCTGTTGCGCTGACCCCCGTAAAGCGACGGCTAGGTATTGACCCTGTTGTTGGTAGGTCCATCCATTGATCACGGCGCAGTGCCCGAAGTGAGCCAAATAATCCCGCCATGGCGTGGTACCATCGTAGGTAGCGGCCTTCACCATCGTCGTCTTCGGCCGTCTAGGTTCCCCCATGGGCGTGGACGTCTGTAACGGCTGGTCCCAAGAAACGGAAGGTGGTTCGTCCCGGCGTCTTCCTGGCGGTGACTCGTCTCGCCTCGACGTCGTCCCCGATGCAGCTTCGTCTCGACCCGTTAGTGGCGACTCTGCGGCTCGGCGCCCTCTTCCCAGTCCGGCCGGCCCAGAATGACTGTAATCTTCAACATTCGGTTGAGTCATCTCGTCACCAGAACATTGATTACTCAGCAACGTGGACACCTGTCCCATCATGGAGGTCACCGTTGTACTCAATACGTTTATGGCACCACGTAGATCTTCTACCTCTCGCCTCGGGTCAACGTCGGGTTGTTCAGGCACTGGCCCACGCCCCCTCAGTCGATCTTCGGTGGACGTCTCCCCTGAAGGTCGTGGCGTCAGTTCGGCAGGTGGTGCCAACAGCACCGATCCCAGTTCCAGCGTGGACAGGTCAAGAAGATTTTCGTAACCCAGTGTCGCCGTGGTTGATCGTCCGGAAGCCACGCCTCTTCCCGCCTCACGTCGTTCCCGTGGACTCGGCGTCGTGAAGATTCTCGGTCGGGTTCCTCTTCCGTCAGATGGTTGGCCCCGGGCTCCCGGTTGTCGTAACTCGGCGCCGAAATCTCCAGTTACATTCATGGTTGTCTGGTCCGGATCCATTCTATCCGCCAGGCTTGGTCTCCTTTCCTTCGTCTCCCAGAAGTTGGCCATCCCACCGCTGCCACCAGTTGAAACGTTTTTACTTCTATACGTGGGATAATGGATGTTTCAGATCCACAGAGTGCGCAGGGTCCCCAAGACAAACTGTCAGGCTACTGGGAACGCACTCGGGCACTGATCCTGGCCAACGAGGGAGTTCGATTCAACCTGTCACCTTTTCTGGATCAAGGAGGTTGGAAAGGAAGACCTGTAATGACAACCAAATCAAATTAATGCAATACTGACATATAATTCTTTGAGCAGGTATACAGGATTCAAATCGTGGTAGCGTATAATCCCTGCAAAGAAGATCCCTACTCTATGAATTATCTGTACTCTTATAGTTATCTTTAACCGAAGTTCAATAGAAAATATATACAAAATATATATAGCCCTAGCTATAACGCGAGCAGGCCTGGTCACAGCCACAGTCTGGTCACGACCGGTTCTCTCATGGATGGGTCCAGCTTCTATCTTCCTTCCCCAGGGCTTTGCAGTAGGATCCAGCGTCTATCGTCCTTCCCCAGATATACGTGGTAAGGTCCAGCGTCTAGCTTCCTTCCCCAGGTCTTCGTTCACTCCCGTATGGATGAACACTGCGTCGTGTCTCGTCTTACACGACTAGGCCCCTCTGTGGTTATGTCCGACGTGTGTCTTCCTTCCCCCGGTATTCCTCCCTAGGGTGGTATGGACTTCTCGTCGTCGTCGTGTCTCGTCTTACACGACTAAGCCCCTCCAAGCGTTGATAACCGTCAATGGATGCGGACGGCCTGGGCACGACAGTACTATCACAGTACAAAGGCTTCTACGGCACCGGCCCGTCTCTCTGTAACACCGCAGGACTATTCAACTGCACGGCTCACCACAGCAGCAGACAGCACCCCTCGTAGGAATACACCCCCAGGGTTCAGCGACCTCGCTCACGGCGACTCACTCCGCGGCCCGGCTCCAAGGACGAATCATAAAGGCTAGAGTTCACGGCTACACGGTCCACATAGGATCGGACATCGATAACACACGGTGGATAGGCAGGCACCTGGTCTAGTAACCCTCTTCCTATACTACTGTATGGGCACCTGGAATCGGCACCCTCCTTCTATACTACTGTATGATCAACTAGTATAGGAACCCTCCTTCTATACTACTGTATGGTCAACTAGTATAGGAACCCTCCTTCTATACTACTGTATGGTCAGTTGACCCTTGAACCCCCTCTATATACTACTGTATCAGACAGTAGTAATCTATCATTGGCCGTGAATTACTCAATGTATGTACAGGGTGGTGAGAGAAATCATGACGCCCTCCTCATGGCTCTCGTCACGCTACCAGCAGCACGGGAGTGCAGAACAGAACATATGTACAACGTATATACAACAAAATTACAGGACGACGGTCCTCTTGACTTCCTGGTCAAGTCGTCGTCACCTGCAATGGACATCAGGTCCACAGCAGGCCACAGCTGTCTCTTGCTGGAGTCATGCATCATGCATCATGCATCGGAGGCAGTAAAGCCTCGGAATCGGCCAGTCTGTGTTTGTCGCCCACCAGAATACCTGCAGGTCGGCCATGCACCACAGGTCATCCCTCGACGTTCACGGTCATCAACCGTATTTCCATATGGTCGTGCACCTCCTGTCAACTTGCAGACTAAAACGTAGTCATTAAAGCTCCTCCAATGAGTCGTTCGTGGAGGGCTCCACGTCTCCGGCAAGGCCATCTGCTCTTCCGAAAGAGGCGACTCGACATCAACAGGGGGACCAGGCGGTAATCCAACCTCGTAATCTGCCAATTTTGGAGGACGCCGGGTTCTCCGTCCACTCCTCGTCTGCCGAGGTACTGGAGATCTCACTGCGGCTGGATGCTCCACCGGATATGGAAAGACTGCCGTGGACTCCGGGTCGTTCTCAGATTCGACATCACCATCCTTCTCCGCAGACTCCGTGGTCTTACAATCCGACGTCTCTCTGGGGTGGAAGGGCTTAAGAAGATCATGGTGGACCACACGGAGGCCACCAGCCTCGTCGGCGATACGATATGTCACATCATTCAGGGCTTCTTTCACAACAAAAGACCCTCTCAAGCAAACCTGATCACCAGGCTTGTAACTGTGAGGAAAAGTTCTTGTATCGTCCATCACCAGTGGAAACGTGGATGCCGCCAAAGACGTTTTTGGTAGATCCGATGATCGGGAACCATCTCGTCTACGGCTTTCAGGGCAAGTCGCTCGATAGTGGTCATGTTTTCCGCATGTCCAGCACCTTGGTGACCAGTCCCGGTTACCGTATGGTCGTTGTCGGCCACGCCTATGCCCCCATCTCGACCGATTTCGTCGTGGCCGTTGCTGCCGTGGTGATTCAGTGTCTCGCTGAAGCTGTTCCAATATCCGCTTCATTTTTCTCAGCTGCTGAGTCTCCGTACCCATCTTTTTCTCGGCATGAACAGCTCTGGTTGTTGCCCATGTTTCATGTCGACGATATCTCTTAAATGCTTCCAGTTCCACAGCGGTGCCTGGACTTCAGCTGTGCCTTGTACATATCCATCTGATTAGGCGGGGCAAATCGCTTCTCCAAGGCTTCCTTCAAGCGGTCGTAGTCGGTACTTCCTGGTGCAGACTTAAGGCTGGCTAACACCTGTTGCGCTGACCCCCGTAAAGCGACGGCTAGGTATTGACCCTGTTGTTGGTAGGTCCATCCATTGATCACGGCACAGTGCCCGAAGTGAGCCAAATAATCCCGCCATGGCGTGGTACCATCGTAGGTAGCGGCCTTCACCATCGTCGTCTTCGGCCGTCTAGGTTCCCCCATGGGCGTGGACGTCTGTAACGGCTGGTCCCAAGAAACGGAAGGTGGTTCGTCCCGGCGTCTTCTTGGCGGTGATTCGTCTCGCCTCGACGTCGTCCCCGATGCAGCTTCGTCTCGACCCGGTAGTGGCGACTCTGCGGCTCGGCGCCCTCTTCCCAGTCCGGCCGGCCCAGAATGACTGTAATCTTCAACATTCGGTTGAGTCATCTCGTTACCAGAACTTTGATTACTCAGCAACGTGGACACCTGTCCCATCATGGAGGTCACCGTTGTACTCAATACGTTTATGGCACCACGTAGATCTTCTACCTCTCGCCTCGGTTCAACGTCGGGTTGTTCAGGCACTGGCCCACGCCCACTTCCTGGTGCAGACTTAAGGCTGGCTAACACCTGTTGCGCTGAACCCCGTAAAGCGACGGCTAGGTATTGACCCTGTTGTTGGTAGGTCCATCCATTGATCACGGCACAGTGCCCGAAGTGAGCCAAATAATCCCGCCATGGCGTGGTACCATCGTAGGTAGCGGCCTTCACCATCGTCGTCTTCGGCCGTCTAGGTTCCGCCATGGGCGTGGACGTCTGTAACGGCTGGTCCCAAGAAACGGAAGGTGGTTCGTCCCGGCGTCTTCTTGGCGGTGACTTGTCTCGCCTCGACGTCGTCCCCGATGCAGCTTCGTCTCGACACGGTAGTGGCGACTCTGCGGCTCGGCGGCCTCTTCCCAGTCCGGCCGGCCCAGAATGACTGTAATCTTCAACATTCGGTTGAGTCATCTCGTTACCAGAACTTTGATTACTCAGCAACGTGGACACCTGTCCCATCATGGAGGTCACCGTTGTACTCAATACGTTTATGGCACCACGTAGATCTTCTACCTCTCGCCTCGGTTCAACGTCGGGTTGTTCAGGCACTGGCCCACGCCCCCTCAGTCGATCTTCGGTGGACGTCTCCCCTGAAGGTCGTGGCGTCAGTTCGGCAGGTGGTGCCAACAGCACCGATCCCAGTTCCAGCGTGGACAGGTCAAGAAGATTTTCGTAACCCAGTGTCGCCGTGGTTGATCGTCCGGAAGCCACGCCTCTTCCCGCCTCACGTCGTTCCCGTGGACTCGGCGTCGTGAAGATTCTCGGTCGGGTTCCTCTTCCGTCAGATGGTTGGCCCCGGGCTCCCGGTTGTCGTAACTCGGCGCCGAAATTTCCAGTTACATTCATGGTTGTCTGGTCCGGATCCATTCTATCCGCCAGGCTTGGTCTCCTTTCCTTCGTCTCCCAGAAGTTGGCCATCCCACCGCTGCCACCAGTTGAAACGTTTTTACTTCTATACGTGGGATAATGGATGTTTCAGATCCACAGAGTGCGCAGGGTCCCCAAGACAAACTGTCAGGCTACTGGGAACGCACTCGGGCACTGATCCTGGCCAACGAGGGAGTTCGATTCAACCTGTCACCTTGTCTGGATCAAGGAGGTTGGAAAGGAAGACCTGTAATGACAACCAAAGCAAATTAATGCAATACTGACATATAATTCTTTGAGCAGGTATACAGGATTCAAATCGTGGTAGCGTATAATCCCTGCAAAGAAGATCCCTACTCTATGAATTATCTGTACTCTTATAGTTATCTTTAACCGAGGTTCAATAGAAAATGTATACAAAATATATATAGCCCTAGCTATAACGCGAGCAGGCCTGGTCACAGCCATAGTCTGGTCACGACCGGTTCTCTCATGGATGGGTCCAGCTTCTATCTTCCTTCCCCAGGGCTTTGCAGTAGGATCCAGCGTCTATCGTCCTTCCCCAGATATACGTGGTAAGGTCCAGCGTCTAGCTTCCTTCCCCAGGTCTTCGTTCACTCCCGTATGGATGAACGCTGCGTCGTGTCTCGTCTTACACGACTAGGCCCCTCTGTGGTTAAGTCCGACGTGTGTCTTCCTTCCCCCGGTCTTCCTCCCTCGGGTGGTATGGACATCTCGTCGTCGTCGTGTCTCGTCTTACACGACTAAGCCCCTCCAAGCGTTGATAACCGTCAATGGATGCGGACGGCCTGGGCACGACAGTACTATCACAGTACAAAGGCTTCTACGGCACCGGCCCGTCTCTCTGTAACACCGCAGGACTATTCAACTGCACGGCTCACCACAGCAGCAGACAGCACCCCTCGTAGGAATACACCCCCAGGCTTCAGCGACCTCGCTCACGGCGACTCACTCCGCGGCCCGGCTCCAAGGACAAATCATAAAGGCTAGAGTTCACGGCTACACGGTCCACATAGGATCGGACATCGATAACACACGGTGGATAGGCAGGCACCTGGTCTAGTAACCTTCTTCCTATACTATTGTATGGGCATCTGGAATCGGCACCCTCCTTCTATACTACTGTATGGTCAACTAGTATAGTAACCCTCCTTCTATACTACTGTATGGTCAATTAGTATAGAAACCCTCCTTCTATACTACTGTATGGTCAGTTGACCCTTGAACCCCCTCTATATACTACTGTATCAGACAGTAGTAATCTATCATTGGCCGTGAATTACTCAATGTATGTACAGGGTGGTGAGAGACTGTATGCTTATGGAGGCGTGAATGAATAATCGTTTATCGTACGATTGCCTGGGTAGATGTATATTTATCAAGCTATAGGCTCGAACCTATAGCTTGTGGGTGTTAGCGTGAATGTATTTCAACCCGTGGGTTGTGGTTTAAGTACATGTGTACATGAATAATTGTTTATGTAGAAACTGTGTATGATTTGGTTTAGCTATGTCCTCTTCACAGAGACTCGCATCTCCTACCGGATATAGCTTAATAGATACACTAACCACAGCGCAATCCCTGAACAACTGTGCGATACGGTTGAAGGCAAGGAGAGATGCGGCTAATGTATGGCCATGCTATCGACACGAACGCCGTTAGTTAATTCCCAGAGCTGAGCCCGTACTAGCGTACGGTAGAGAATAAGAATAACCATTGGCGATAAGTGTCTATACTCTTAACTTCCAGCGCAATATCCGTTCAACTGTGCAATACGGTTGAAGGCGAATAGAGATCGAAGTAGAGTAAACACAGCCCGGACATGTGAATGTAAGTGTGTGTAATGAATGCTACGATGTTATAATATTCGGCGGCCTGGTCACGGCCCGGCGGCGGCACAAATTCGGCGGCGGCCTTTCTCCGGCCCGGCAATGTATTGGATTTCTTCTCCCCAAATGATTTGTGCGTGTTCTCACCTCGAAGTTTCTGCTCGTCTCTGTCGTTTCAGCGGGAGTCCGGCTTATAAAGGGCTACCGCTCTTCTGTGGATAAAGGTAGAGACAGACGTCGAAAATGACAGCGCCCTCTTTATTGTCACTTACTACACCTCCCGATCAATTTATCTGGACTTCGCTGGATAAATATGCCTATGGAGGAACAAACCATAATTCATAATGGACGTAACTGGTAAATCTCAGCTTCCAACTCCCTCTAGTTAATACATACGACGACCGCAAAGTTCACTGTCCCTAATCTGCATATTCATTGGAACCGACTTCCGGATTCCTGACTGACGTCATCCACAGCGAAGCGAGTAGCTCACCAGGGCCCCTTTCTCCGTCCCGACTGATCGTTTGAGATAACTTCACCGGGATTTCGAGGCATTGTCCGTCTCCCGGATTATTATAGGTCATTCTAGGAAAATTACAGCGTTGGATTTCACCGAGGTAAGTGAACCACACACATAAACACAATGTCACTTTCGATTTCATATACATGTAGTCACGTAACATTCAGAAGCTGTGATTTATGAAAGGGGTCGTTGTCAACCTGCACTTTCGTTACAGAGCGATGGCGATAGAGCGATGGCGATAGAGCGATGGCGATAGAGCGATAGAGCGATGGCGATAGAGGGATAAAGCGATGGCGATAGAGCGAAGTACATGACTGCGCATGACTACAACAAAACGAGACGAGTCGACAATTTTGCCTACCTTTTTTCACGGTATTTATCGGTACAAGATTTTCATGGCGATCAAAATGAATATCAACGCCATGCATACTAAGAAAAATTCTACACAAGAAAGTGACTCGGAGTTGACTCAAGGAATGCCATTATGAATATATATATATAAAAAATCTTTGATAAATGACACGGAGGGGATGGCATTGACGCTTATTAATGTTCAATTATTGGAGAGCGTTGATAGGATATTAATTTATTAAGATTTGCCTCTCCCCCTTACCCCGCCATGTTCAAACTACGGCATGTCTCGAAGAGCGGAGACCAAGGACCACTTCGTCTCCCCACCCCTATTAATTACGAGGGGGTGCCTTGAAATGGGCCGAAAATTAGTAGAGAAGCGTGAAAAATAAATCTAAAATTATCTGGGGGTGTATCCCGACCCACCTCTTTAATTCTTCTTCCGCGGGTCTAAATTTGTCATGACTAGCTTTAAATTGCAGTTTTATGCCAAGTACCAACAGTTTCTCAGTGGTTTCGTACTAAATTGAATTTAGACTGGTCACTAGATGACGTTAAGCTATTAGGTATTGTGTTTACAAACAATTTGGCCGAAATGGTTGAAAAAATTACAAAAGATAAATTAAAAGATATTGTCATACTCATGAAGACATGGTCCAAAAGAGGATTGACTCGACTAGGACGAAATGTCATTTAAAAAAAAAAAGCTTGTTGTTGCCGAAACTCAATCATCTATTTTCCTCTCTTCCAAACCCACCCGAACCACTTATAAATGAATTCCGGAAACGCTGTTTTGAATTTGTTTGGAACTCGAAACCTGATGATATTTCCAGAAAAAATCTGTTAAACCACCTGAACATGGCGGTTTAGATAATTCGATTGTTAATATGTAATCCAGGCACAACAAATATCGTGGATTAGGATATTACAAGCTGATAATTCTAAGTGGGGTAATATTTTGGAATTGTATATGCCAAAGAATATAGACCCAATAGGAGTTGGTTCAGCATTCTTAAGAACTACTATTATACCAAAGATGGAAAACGTATTTTGGAGGGACACGCTTCTAGCCTGGACAGAATTTCAAATAAAACTAGAGTACAAGGACTGTCAAACTTTCTCGAAGGAAAAACTGTGGTACAATGAAACAATTAAAATTGATAATAAAGCTGTACATTTAGGTCACTGAGATGGAAAAGGCGTGCGGTTTGTAAATGGTATTTTAGATAATAACGGAAATGTTTAGTCATTTGACTCTTTTCAGTCCATTTATAAATGTGCAGCCAATTTTCTGGAATGTCAGGCAAGTAGTTTATAAAACTGATATTGACGCAACTTGACCTTTGACCTCAACACTTTGCATAGTGGGGAGAAAAACTACCTCCGAACACAGAAGAGTTCCAATTGTTGCAGGTCACTGCGCAGGTCAAGTGGTTGCCATGGTAAAGTCACTTCCGGTCACGTGACCTTTGGGGCATGTATTCCTCCGCGGTGATGCGGTCGCGCGAAAAAACCTCCGCGGACAGAAAAATAGTCCCAAATACGCGGGGAGGTGGGGGAAATTCTCCGGCAATCTTCGGCAATCTCCGGGACATTTTGGGGGTCAGAGGGGCCCCTAGTGGACCGATTGGGTCGAGTGAGGTGTCAAAGTGAAGCGCTCCTACAGGGCGATCAAGTCCTGGGTGGGTGTATGTAAAATTAGGATTGTCCCGAAAATAAAAAAAGCGGAAAACGGACTTTACCCCTACAATAGGGGAAACCCCTATCAACCATGTTCAAAAGGGCTACTATCGGTATCCGGCTTATCGAGCCTGCCTATCAAGTCATGGGTGGGTGCATGTAAATTGAGGAGTTGTCCCCGAAAATATAAAAAAGCGGAACACGGACTTTACCCCTACAATGGGGGAAACTCCTATGAACCATGTCCAAAAGGGCTAATATCGGTCTCCGACTTATCGGGGCCTGCCTATCAAATCATGGGTGGGTGCATGTAAATTGAAGATTTGTCCCCGAAAATATAAAAGGCGGAACACGAACTTTACCCCTAAAATCGTGCCTGATTTCGCACATTTGCATCTGTACGGGAAAATGCCCGTATGTGTATAGGGCTGGTCATTTTTCTGTGGATTTTACTATGGGTTGTGGTGTCATGTTTTCTTCGTCTCACCACGTAAAACGCGATGGGAAGGGTCTCGGAGCTAAGCGGTGAAATTTTTCGAAAAGTTCACGGAGGTCTAGATAGACCCATAGGCCTACTGGCTCAATGGATCGGTCCATACTTGGCAATTCACACATGTTCATTGCGATATGGATTTTGGGATCTTGTTTTTCATGTCTCACCACGTAGAACTCGATGGGTGGGGTCCCGAAGCTAAGCGGTGAAATTTTTTGAAAAAGTCACTGCCCGCATGCGTAGTGGGTAAATAGTGCTGGGTGGCTGTTTGGGGTCTAGGTGAGCCCCTAGTGGTCCGGTGGTGTCGCACGAGGTCTTATTTTGAAGCTCTCGTGGAGGAGCATCCAAATGGACTAATGTATCGCCCGTTGTCAATATTCTGTACATGCGCAGCCTGGCCGTAGTATAGAAAGCGGGCATTTTGGGGGTGTGTGGGAGTGTGTTTGGGGAAGAGATGGACCACTATTGGTCCGAATGTGCCGTGGGTGGTGTCATTTTCTAGCTCTCGGGGTGTAGACCCCGATTTGATGGATGTCCACAGCATCTGTGACGTCATCGGTGACGTCATCAGTACGAGTAGTAGCGAAAGTACATGTGGATGTACTATGTGCCTATACATGTACTATGTGCCTGTACATGCAATCTGTCCATATACATATACTCTGCCAATGTACATTTTCCTTGTCCATGTACTTGTACTCTTGCGGGAAGAACACAGTATCCTGATGATATATACATCACGGTGATGTGGCGTTAGTCAGCTTACCTGGCTAGTGGCTTACCTGACTGAGGTACATCATTTTTAGATGACGACTCTATAACGAATATTATGGATTAAGAATACTGATCAGCGATACGGATTTGATATTTTGGAACATCATGATGTCTTGCCAGCATCATTGAAAATTGTTGACCGCTTCTCTCTTGTAGGAAACAAGCCTATGTTTATGTATACTTTTGTCTTTTTGAATTTGGTGCTAATACCGTTATATGGAAATGGAATAGGTCTTTGGATTATGGACGCGGATATTCTCTAATGGACGACGGCTGGATTATGAATGACGGACTAGACGCTTGTAATTCACACATTTATCGTTTTGAATTTATCTTAATTGTAAGAAATTACATACCAAACTGTATGTTTGTTGTCCATAATAATAAGATAATTATATATGACCAGACTGTATCTATGTTGTCCATAATAATAATCTAAGTATGTATGACCAGTTACATCCGGGGACCTTTGGCTTACATCCGGGACCTCATCGTACATCCGGGTTTTTCGATGTTTTACATCCGGGGACCTTGGTTTTACATCCGGGTACTCATCTTACATCCGGGTTTTTCCATGTTTTACATCCGGGACTGTGGTTTTAGATCCGGGTGCTACAATATATGTCTTGTATTATACAATATATGTCTTGTATTATACAATATCTGTCCAGTATTATACAATATTTGTCCTGTATTATACAATATTTGTCCAGTACTATACAATATATGTGCTGTATTATACAATATCTGTCCTGTATTATATCATATATGTCCTGTATTATAAAATATCTGTCCAGTATTATACAATATTTATCCTGTTTTATACAATATATGTGCTGTATTATACAATATCTGTCTTGTATTATTGAATATCTGTCCTGTATTGAATATCTGTCCTGTATTATACGATATATGTCCTGTATAATTCAATATCTGTCCTGTATTATACAATATCAATCCTGTATTATACCATATCTGTGCTGTATTTTACAATATGTGTCTTGTATTATACCATATCTGTGCTTTATTATACCATATCTGTCCTATGTTATACAATATCTGTCCTGTATTGTACCATATACGTCCTGTATCCTGACTCTACCCCACAAAAGCTTCACTTTGACACCTCCCACGACCCATTT
Source organism: Hanleya hanleyi (assembly GCA_036873755.1). Classification (NCBI taxonomy): domain Eukaryota; kingdom Metazoa; phylum Mollusca; class Polyplacophora; order Lepidopleurida; family Hanleyidae; genus Hanleya; species Hanleya hanleyi. Next base: position 62,252 of record JAVTVY010018537.1, read on the forward strand.
GGACCAATAGTGGTTTATCTCTATCCCAAACACACCCACATGCACCCCCAAAATGCCTGCTTTCTATAATACGACCAGACTGCGCATGCGCAGAATATTGAAAATGGACGATACATTAGTCCAGTCGGATGCTCCTTCACGAGAGCTTCAATATACCTCTTGCGACACCATCGGACTAATAGGGGCTCACCTAGACCCCAACACGGTCAACCAACACTATTTACCCACTACGGATGCGGGCAGTGACTTTTTAAAAAATATTCACCGCTTAGCTTCGGGACCCCGCCCATCGTGTTCTACGTGGTGAGACGTGAAAAACAAGACCCAACAAACCCATATCGCAAAGAACAGATGTGAATTGCCCAGTATGGACCTATACATTGAGCCAGTAGGCCTATGGGCCTAACCAGACCTCCGTGAACTTTTCGAAAAATTGCACCGTGTTGCTCCGAGACCCTTCCCATCGTATTTTAAGTGGTGAGATGAAGAAAACACGACCTCACAACCAATAGTAAAATCCACAAAAAAATGACCACCCCTATACCCATATAGGCATTTTCCCGTATAGATGGAAATGTGCGAAACAGGCTCTATTTTAGGGGTAAAGTCCGTGTTTCGCTTTTTATATTTTCGAGGACAAATCCTCAGTTTACATGCATCCACCCATGACTTGATAGGCGGGCCCCGTTAAGCCGTAGACCGATATTAGCCCTTTTGGATATGACTGATAGGAATTTTCCGCTATTGTATGGTAAAATCCGTGTTCCGCTTTTTATATTTTCGGGCCAAATCCTAATTTTACATACACCCATCAATGACTTGATCGCCCTAGAGAAGCGCTTCACTGTGACACCTCACTCGACCCAATTGGTCCATTAGGGGCCCCGCTCGCTCTCAAAATGTCCCGAAGATTGCCGGAGAATTTCCCTCAGCTCCCCGCGTATTTGGGACTACCTTTTCTGTCCACGGAGGCTTTTTCCCACGACCGCATCACCTCCGACGGCTTCACCGCGGAGGAATACATGCCCCAAAGGTCACGTGACCGGAAGTGACGTCACCATGGCAACCACTTGATCTCCGCAGTGACCTGCAAAAAATGGTACTCTTCTGTGTTCGGAGGTAGTTTTTCTCCTCAATATGCTAATTTTTGAGGTCAAAGGTCAAGTTGCCGCAATATCAGTTTTATATACTACTCAGGCAGTACGGAAAGCAGCAAACAACCTGAGATTTGGACTAGTACAGAAACAATATATGATACCGTTGATACCGCCCCCTATGTCAATATTAATAAGTGTAAAAAAAGCTGTCACGGTAAAATGTTATATAGAAATCTCTTGACCTTTAGATTTACTGTACTAAACAGTTCTTGAAAAAAATTATAGTGATTCGGAGTGGTATATATGGAATAATAATGTAACAAAGAGATGCGAAATATAAATCGTTTCGATAGAGAATTATTAACCGAATATTGACTACCAACATTTTTGCACATAAACTTTACCCTGATATATCTAACTTATGTACATTTTGTAGGAAAGTTCCAGAGACTATTATTCATCTCTTTTGGGAAAGTGAACATATCTACCCTTCGTGGAGTTTACTGGAAGTTCGCTTCGGCGGGTGTTCCAATTATATTTTCTCCAGAAAAGGTTATACTTGGTCTTTAACAACCCAGAAATCAGCCACTCAACTACTGTATTTCTATTATTAAATTTTCTATATATATAATGGAAGTGGTTAAAAATCCCTTGGTTGAAAAGTGTTCAAAAGTCTTTAAATGCACGTACGAAACCGATAAATATTTCCAGTTTTAGAACTGCGAATGGCGCTTGTTTTACCAATATTGGTCATCGCTGCATTTACTGTTTAGACTCTTATAGATGTTGTTTGCGTAGATAAATCGAGGTGTAATGACGATGTATCTGTTTTGTTGTATAACATGAGTTTCTAATTACAAATACAACCATTTTTGTTTAGTACAATAAAATATTGTTTTACAATGTGTATTACCTGAAAAAAACAACAAATAAGATATCAAAAACAAAAATAAAAAAATCATTGTTTGTTCTATCGGAGTTAGTGTTAAGTCCAGCCACGATCAGCACAATCTTAATGAATTATCAGTTTCATATGACATCCGCCTTTCTTTTTCGATAAAAACGCGGAAATGGCCGCGTTCGGCACCCATAACTTCAAATAATTCAACTTACGCATCGACGAATTAGTCTTTTCTTGCAGAAGAGTTAGAAGTTAAATTTGACGAAAAATTACGAGATTATGGGTAAATCAGATCACCAATATTTTAGTGGCGGATGGGAGGGAGTGACCTCTTCTATTTCGATTCTACGTTGATGTTTTTACAAGCGTTGATCAGCATTAATTACAAAACTTGATTTCAAATGTTCCAGATGTATATGTTCACCAGACAGCGAATATCACAGCTTTATTTATTAGATTCTTATGTCGATCTTTTAGCCAATGTTTATTATTTTAGCCCATACACAATAAAACTTATCTTTTTATCGGTCTATCTCTCTGTGTTATCTGTGTAATCTTTGTGGTATGCCGCTGGCCCCTATAGTATTCATGAATCCGCCTGATAATAACTAGAGTTAAGCGGCAAGCTCTCTTGTGTTGGAGGTACGATTATCACCGTATGAATATGCATGATTATGAGACATCGCTCTATCGCTCTATCGCCATGGCCCTATCGCTCTATCGCCATCGCTCTATCGCTCTATCGCCATCGCTCTATCGCTCTATCGCCATCGCTCTATCGCTCTATCGCCATCGCTCTATCGCTCTATCGCCATCGCTCTATCGCTCCATCGCTCTGTTTTTTGACGTACGATGGCGAAGTGACGATGGCCCCTCTCGGCCATGATAAGTAAGGCTGCACAAAGCAGGATATGATGAAAACTGCTGCATAATTTGGAGATAATACTGATTGGAAAGACTCTTTTACATGTGGACATGGCACACGGAAAGAAAGCTTTCATGTTTGATTTTGAATTTAAATTTAGAAATGTTGATATTCAAAAATTTAACTTTTGATCTTTAGTTCATAATTTTTTATGAAAACCATTATTCCAGTCTGTCGGTCAATCATTCCCATTAGTTAACAATCATTCCCATTAGTTAACAATCATTCCTGAGTGTCGAATCTCCATTCATACATGCTGGTCAATTAATCCTAGCGCCTAGATCATGTATGACATATTTTTGCACCAGACAATTACTGATCAACAGTTGTGACAATAATCGTCAACATTCTCGCTACCACTTCTTTATAGTGATAGAGTCGCCTTCTATTGTCACAATGAACTCCTTACAATAGCTGGCGACCTGAAACTGCTAATTACACAAATGTCGCCGTTGTGTCATTAGTAGTTGCGACAAATTCGGGAGTCGCCATAGGAAAGAGTTTCCTGGTTGTCGAAGCTGAAATAAAAAAGAATAACAAGGTTGAAATAGCATTTCTTTATAGTTTAATATCTCACGGTCTGCACTACGTTTCGCATTTGTTATATTTTATATTTATGATAGAAAAAAAAACGAAGACAGCGCCAAGTGTTTCATAAATAGGTCAAAACTTGTTTGTTCAAATAACGATGTCTAGACGATTCTTCCTCTTACTAGCTGTTATAAGGTCATCTTTTGTTCACCTATGAACTACCTTGTCAACTGGCACTGGCAATGGAATGATAGATCCCGCCTATACGGATTAGAAGTGAAATGACTACACAGCAAAAAAAGCTTCAGTACTGAAAAAGAGCTGTGGTAGAAAAGTACCGAAACAGTTCTGTTTAATATATGCACTGAAACAGTACTACTACTCAACAGCATCTTTTAATCACCAAAACAGTACTGTCACTTTTAAGCACTGAAAAAGTACTGTCACTTATAAGCACTGAAAATGTGCTCTCACTTTTAAGCACTGAAAATGTGCTGTCACTTCTAAGCACTGAAAAAGTGCTGTCACTTTTCAGCACTGGAAAAGTGCTGTAACTTCTAAGCACTGAAAAAGTGCTGTCAATTTTAAGCACTGAAAAAGTGCTGTCACTTCCAAGCACTGAAACAGTGTGATCACTCTGACAATACCTTGATGCATTATGGGCAGTAGGCCTACACGATATTTCCATTTTTTTCTTTCATTGTATTTTTCCAATCTGGGCAAAGCCTCATATAGTAATTTAGCAGAGATTCATTCCAAAACAGAATAGAATGTTTATTTGCCAATCGGACCCCCACAGGGCGCATACAATTACACCCCCCCCCCCCTCTAACTATGATTGTTCAGCCCATCACCACAAAGTCCACCCCTGGGCTTGGTTCTATTCCCATCTCCTTCCCAACTACACACCCTGAAAGTCGATAGAGCACATCCTGCTACCCCACTGGGCCAAACCGCCGGAATGAGTGAAAGATGGCCCAGTCTAGATCCCTACCCGACTATGAAGAACATATAGGGAGTCCAGCACAAAACAGCAATGGACAAAATGGCAAGGCAACCTGAAAAATGACAACGGACAAAATGGCAATTGTATATGTTTACACTTCAGTCTCCACATTTCAGGCCCAAAAAAGGATTTCGTTCGTCATTTGTTAGTGACTTACGTATACTCCGGGGTTTTTTAAGTGTCTTTTTTGAAGCATTTTGCCTAAAATTAGTGACAGTACTAAAATTGGACACTGCTGGATATGAGTGTTTTTCCTGTGTTTTCCTACTGATGACCATTTCTTTTGTGTCGAACCTTTCCGCAATTTCCATTAACTCGCCTAGCGCGCCCCTACAAAGTAGTTGCGGCGCGATGAAAAATTTAAGTGAACAGCATTTGGGGGAAAACGATGGTTTTTCTGCTGTAAATATCTGAATATGGGAATATAAGGAGGAAATTCAGGGGCGGCGGTAATGATAACGAACAACAAACACAGGTAACTCCGGTACCTGGCGGGGTGGATAGTAATAGTAAATGCTTATGAGGCCCGGACTCAAATTAACAAAAGTAATTGGATCCCCTATATCCGGTGTTTACGAGCTACAAACAGGCAGCTTGGCCGTTTAGTCAAAAGACCTGACTGGTCAAACTGGGAGCCCACTTTTACATGTACCTTAAATTGACTAAAAATATTTCCAGACAAGACTGGCTGATGTCATGATGAATGTAGGGGTTAATACAGGTCAGGTACATGTATCTCTTTCAAGAGCAAATATTTCAGATATGCTCATACCTAAAATTTCTCAGTCTCAAGTTTTTTACCAACTGGCGGATCTCTTTCTGAAGAAACGAACACAAGGCCTGCTTCAAGAGAAATACAAATATATTGAATATAAACAAATATGATATAATGTAGATAAACTACATAGCATCGTTAAGCTGTGACTTGCTCATCTAAGACTCTATATACACAACAGATACTCAAGACGCCTTACCAGTGAGATGACTTGTTTGACAATTTCACTCTGACATAACATTGTGTGCAGGAGGATAGTCAACTCTATGACAATTTTAATTAATCACTGAAAGATTCAAATCACAATGTAAGGTGTGTTTTAAGAAGTGGCTTTGAACATGTACATCCACCGTGGCTAAACATACTCCAGGAAAATTTGAAAGTAATTAGCTACATGCAATATACCCCTGTTTACACGCAATAACGATACTTATTACACCTCATAGTAATATGTTTGCTCGGTGATTCGTCAATTCCATAATGTGGGCACAGCTATTTGCTTGCTTGAAATGGGTCAATTTCAAATTACGGGCAAGACATGCAACAGAATGACTTGAGTTAAAAAAACATTCCGAATAACACTGAAAAGAACTCGCCCTCCGGGTGAAATGTCGAAGTTGAGTGTTTGGGTATGAAAGCAGAAGCTGTTGAATCAGCTTTTTCAGCAAAAAAACGCTAAGTCAATATTGAGAATATCGATCAGTTTGCACTGGTTTAAAAAAAACAAAATTCAAACCTTTTCAGGGCTATGTTTTATGCCCAAACATATCAGTGTAACAAAACTGTTTACATGTAGATTGCCAAATATGAGATAATTATTACCCACACTGACGAGATAAATAGTTTGCATTTGTTCCCTCAAACAAACATAATAACACAGTCGGTCTCTGATTTCATGATGCGAGAGAGTTTTAGCCCTCCTACTATTTTAAAGAATGAAGCACCGACTCTAATAATCCCAATAACAACCCTAACACATTGAAACAAAGTCTACTATAGCCGATCTGAGATTGATAATGCATGTAAACGTGGCCCTATTCAGGTGTAAAACAGCCTCCACATTGAAAATATACACCAATTAGCGACCATCTATACTTGCTCGCTGCAGGTGATGTATACCAATTAAGTTTCACATTTAACAGATGACATAAGGAACTAGAGGTTCCGCTTTGACCCTTGAGTTGCCGCTCTGCCATGAAGCCTATGCTGGTTGTTTTTTTTAAGCAAAAACATATGTCTCCCCAAACCTCCAACCTTGCCTTGAGTGGGCACATTATTTAAGGGTAAGTGCTATAAAATGAATGTAACAATAAGTATCCTAAACAAAGTTGCACATCTGAAAATATTAATTGTGAAGAGGCGATTTTCATTGTTGCAGTAGCCCAATGAGGAGGCGGGATTTATATGGCAATGGGTGGATTTCCGATACCTACAGCGCCCAATAAATGAAATAAATGTAATTGTGAAACACCAATCACACGGACGAATGCACACACAAAAACTTAACCAGATGAGGGGGCTATCCCAATGAAGCTTCCATCCAAGTTTGGTACAATTCCGTCCAGTTCTCCAGATATAATGCAGACAAGGTCTGTATCTACATGTACAAGTAGATGGACGGACGGGCAGACAATAGACACGAATGAACACACATACACACACACCAAAACCTAATCAAATGACGGGGCTATTACAATCAATCTTGCATCCAAATTTGGTGAAATTGCTGAAGCTTCCACCAAAGTTTGGTGAACTTCTGTCCAGTAGTTATCCAGATATCTTGCAGACACGGTCTGTGTACATGTACATGTAGATAGACGGACGGACAGACACCGGACACGGACGAATGCACGCACACACACCAAAACCTAATCAGATGAGAGCGCTATCCGTGTGAAGCTTCCATCCAAGTTTGGTGAAATTTCACCATTAGTTCTCAAGATATCTTGCAGACAAGGAAAGGGGACGAACCGGCTCACAGACACACAGACTCACAGACACACAGCACAAACACTAGGTTCCTCCCAACATAGTTGGGGGAGTCATAATAATACAAGTGATTTCTGTATGAATTGAATCCGACAAAAACGTGTTTTTTTTGTAATTCATTTTAAGTCTTTATGTATCGATGATGCATACTAATTTCCATACTGAACATTGAATGGTATCAGAGATATGGATCATTAATTATTGTACATAAATTAAAGATGGTGGCCAAGGTTTTCACTCCGGTTCTGATTCAATAGGCTTCTAGGTCGTGGATAGAGAAATAACCATTCTTGAGATATATTGGTAACAGGAACTGTCTTATGGAACAGCTGAATACATGGCATCAGAGATATGTAATAATTATGCATTAATAAAAGATGGCCACCAAGGTTTCTGCTCAATCAGAAAATAACCGTTTGTTAATTCATAATATACGGTGTATACCAACTTTCATATTGAACAGATATGAGTGAAACAAACTTGACTGTGACATTAAGCCAAATTCCCCCCCTCCCTCATATTGAACAGTTGAATGGCAGACAGACAGACATTTTGCATGAATTAAAAGTGAACTGCAAAGCTTTTAATTTTATCTAAATGTTGCTTATATATACATCTTGTGTTATGTGACATAACTTTTATATGTTTTTGGGGCAAATATATTTTATTAAATCTCCCTAGTATAATCTGTGGCGTGTCCTCCTCCTCCTTCTCCTCCTCCTACTCCGCTTTACTCTTACTATTAAAGAAGCCGGCCAGGGACAACCAGTCGGGCAAGAGACATGTGGGTTTCACTTCATGAGATCCCTTGGTCCAGGCTTTCGCCCTACAGTAGGATGGGTCGACTGCGCATGCGTGATGAGTAGTATAGAAAGGGCAAAGTGGGTCGCATAGGTGTGGTGCGGGATAGGGTGCGCAGGATAGGGTGGGGCGAGAGACCTGGGGTGTTCACTACCTCAGATTCCATGGGCCAGGCTTGCACCCTACAGTAGAATGGGTCGACTGTGCAGGCACAATAAGTAGTGCGCGACGAGTAATATAGAAAGGCCATAGCGGGTCGCATAGGTGTGGCTTGGGATGCGATGAGTAGTATAGAAAGGGCACAGCGCATGCGCGATGAGTAGTGCGTGATGAGTAGTATAGAAAGGGCACAGCGGGTCGCATAGGTGTGGCTTAGGATGCGATGAGTAGTATAGAAAGGGCACAGCGCACCCTGTCTGATGCAATTCATATCTGCCCATGCTCCCATGGCGCGCAACAGGGAGAACCAGTGAAGCGGCTCTGGGGAGGGGGCAGATTGACAGGAGGAGAAGCAGGCAACTCCAGGGTCAAAGGGGAGCTTCTATTTATGTAATTTTGTGATATTTGCTTCAAGCGAGAGCGGCAACTCAAGTGTCAACGCCCGTCTCCTCGTTGTATTAATAACAATATTTAAGTTATCTTGTTATAAGTCCGTATTGAAAATTTACATTGCTTGTCTCTCTTTGTTTGTAGAACGTTATGACGATATACAGGTCTCCTTCATTCAAGTTTAATTCAAATGTGACGTCATGCTACGTCGGATGAATGAGTGCGGACCACTATAACGTCATCACGTTCCAAAAACAACGGGAGGCAAGCGATGACGTGTTTTAAAGTTCTGGCTCTCGTTTTCTGGTGGAATAAGTTTTGACTTCTCATACCCAAAAGAAAACAATAACCCACAGAACTATTACTACACATATTTGTAACAACTATAAAAGTCCTTGTTTTCTGACATTTTAGCAGAACATTGGAAAGCTTTTCAGTTCACCTTTAATACGTTGTTGTTCATAAGAATTTCGTCCAGTTACTATTACCTAACTTCTAGAATGCCTCTCAAAGAAGAATTTTTGGAATAAACTATTAGTGACCAATCAGAAACTGACCAGCAGCTTTCTAGTCAGAACTCTGGAAAAACTGTGGTGGGTACTACTCCTTTATAAAGCAGTTAAGTTACTGAGAAGAATCTGTCACTTTCTGACCCTCGATAATTGATTGGTAACTGCACGGTACT
>JAVTVY010018540.1:0-82984 GCA_036873755.1 Hanleya hanleyi
AGGCATTGTGAATTCATACCACATATGTATCGGGTGAAGGGTCAGAAGCCTATTAAAAAGGACTGACATTGACCTATTTTATCAAGGTCAAATTATAGTATTTGCTTTTTTTGAAGGATTAAAGCTAGGGTCTCCAAATTCATATTATATATGCAACTCGTGATTAACTAGAAGCCTATCCCAGTTGACTGACCTTGACCTATTTGTTATAGGTCATATACTGTTTATTATGATATAACATGAAGAAATAAAGCTAGGTTTTCCAAATTAATACTATGTATACATCTGGCGAAGGTCCAGAGGTGTACTGAAGATGACTGACCTTCACCTATTTAGTCAAGGTCAAAATTTAGTATTTGCTATCTCGTTTGAGGGATTGAAGCTTTTGTCTTCAAATTATTATTACTTATGCAACTTGTGAAGCCTATCCCAGTTGACTGACCTTGACCTATTTTGTAAAGGTCATATACTGTTTATTATGATATATCATGAAGAATATAGCTAGGCTTTCCAAATTAATACTATGTGTACATCTGGTGATGCTCCAAAGGTGTGCTGAAAATGACTGACCTTGACCTAATTTATCAAGGTCAAATTATAGTTTTTGCTATATTTTTTGAAGAATTGAGTCTAGGGTCTCCAAATTCATATTGATTATGCAACTGGTGATTGATTAGAAGCCTATACCAGTTGACTGACCTTGATCTATTTTCTCAAGGTCATATACTGTTTATTATGGTCTAACATGAAGAAATAATGCTAGGCTTTAAAAATTAATACTATGTATACATCTGGCGAAGGTCCAGATGTGTACTGAAGATGACTTACCTTCACCTAAATTATCAAGGTCAAATTATAGTATTTGTCATATTTTTTTGAAGGATTTAATCTAGGGTCTCCAAATTCATATTGCTTATGCAACTGGTGATTGATTAGAAGCCTATCCCAGTTGACTGACCTTGACCTATTTTGTAAAGGTCATATACTGTTTATTATGATATAACATGTAGAAATAATGCTAGGCTTCCCAAATTAATATTATGTATACATCTGGCGAAGGTCCAGAGGGGTACTGAAGATGACTGACCTTGACCTATTTTATCAAGGTCAAATTATAGTATTTGCCATATATTTTGAAGGATTGAATCTAGGGTCTCCAAATTTATATTGCTTATGCAAATGGTGATTGATTAGAAGCCTATACCAGTTGACTGACCTTCATCTATTTTCTCAAGGTCATATACTGTTTATTATGGTCTAACATGAAGGAATATACCTAGGCTTTAAAATTTAATACTATGTATACATCTGCCGAAGGTCCAGATATTTACTGAAGATGATTGACCTTGGCTTAATTTATCAGGGTCAAATTTCAGTATTTGCTACACTTTTTGAAGGATTGAAGCTGCGGTCTTCAAATTCTTATTACTGATGCAACTGGTGAATGACTAGAAGCCTATGACAGTTGACTGACCTTGACCTATTTTCAAGGTCATATACTAGTTATTATGATATATCATGAAGAATATAGCTAGGCTTTCCAAATTAATACTATGTGTACATCTGGTGATGCTCCAAAGGTGTGCTGAAGATGAGTTATCCAGATCAAATTATAGTACTTGCAATATTTTTGAAGGATTGAATCTAGGGTCTCCAAATTCATAATGCTTATGCAACTGGTGATTGACTAGGAGCCTATCCCAGTTGACTGACCCTGACCCATTTTTTCAAGGCCAAGTACTATTTATTATGGTCTAGTTTGAAAAAATATATCTAGGCTTTCAAAATTGATACTATGTGTACATCTGGCAAAGGTCCAAATGTGTATTGATGATGACTGACCTTATCCTATTTTATCAAGGTCAAATTTTAGTATTTGCTATAATTTGTGAGGGATTAAAGCTAGGGTCCTCAAATTCATATTATGTGTGCAACTCGTGATTGACTAGAAGCCTATCCCAGTTGACTGAACTCGACCTATTTTGTAAAGGTCATATACTGTTTATTATGATATAACATGTAGAAATAACGCTAGGCTTCCCAAATTAATACTATGTATACATCTGGCGAAGGTCCAGAGGTGTACTGAAGATGACTGACCTTGACCTATTTTATCAAGGTCAAATTATAGTATTTGCTATGTTGTTGAAGAATTGAAGCTGCGGTCTTCAAATTCTTATTACTGATGCAACTGGTGAATGACTAGAAGCCTATGACAGTTGACTGACCTTCATCTATTTTCTTAAGATCATATACTGTTTATTATGGTCTAACATGAAGAAATATACCTAGGTTTTAAAAATTAATACTATGTATACATCTGGCGAAGGTCTAGCTGTGTACTGAAGATGACTGACCTTGGCCTAATTTATCAAGGTCAATTTTCAATATTTGCTATATTTTTTGAAGGATTGAAGCTGCGGTTTTCAAATTCTTATTACTGATGCAACTGGTGATTGACTAGAAGCCTATGACAGTTGACTGACCTTGACCTATTTTTCAAGGTCATATACTGTTTATTATGATATATCATGAAGAATATAGCTAGGCTTTCCAAATTAATACTATGTGTACATCTGGTGATGCTCCAAAGGTGTGCTGAAGATGGCTGACTTTGGCCTAATTTGTCACGGTCAGATTTTAGTATTTGCTATATTATTTGAAGGATTGAAGCTGGGGTCTTCAAATTCTTATTACTTATGCAACTGGTGATTGACTAGAAGCCTATGACCTATTTTTCAAGGCCATATACCGTTTATTATGATATAACATGAAGAATATAGCTAGACTTTCCAATTACCAAATTAATGTGTACATCTGATGATGATCTGTAGGTGTGCTGAAGATGACTGGCCTTGACCTATTTTATCCTTGACCTATTTTATCCAGGTCAGATTCTATTTAGTACAATAACCCATGCAAGATTATATCTATATTGTCCAAATTTATACCACTTATAGCTGGACCTGACGTCTATTAAAGAATATCACTGACCTTGACGTATTTTTCAGATGTCAAATGCTTAAAGATGACTGACCTTGATCTATATTTCCAAGATAAAATTACTTGATTTGATTATAAGCTTGATAGGAGAGTATATTTAGAGCTAAGAATTCGATCATGCTCTACCAGAACTTCAGGCCTTGGCAGAAGGTGGTCTACATTCAGCCTACCAGATGACGTTGTTGTTAATCTAGTTCTAAAAATACACTGATGATATTATATAATGCATGATTACTGGGTGTAGACAATAACTGATATCCGGGGGGTATTGAAGCATAATGTGCTATTTTTTTTAATTCATTGTAAAGATCCTGCTGCCGGGTTAAAATTTGTGATAGTTCATTTCGATGAAACAATTGTATTTCTTAACCTGAGGTCAGAGGTCAAAGTCGAAGTCATGTCCACGCAGTGGTCAAGGGTTCAACACATATCAGTAGGTTAAGGTCATCAGTTAATATCTTGTGACCTTCCGTCAAGGTCAAATTCATACTAAAATGTTCGACACTCGATTTTGGGAGCAAGTTCGAAGTCTAGGTAAATTCGGACCGGAGATTCATGATCAGTGACCGCAAAATGTCGGATTAAATTTAAGTGACCGTTTGCTGCAGGCAGCAAATTGTTAGGTAATCGTTAAGTGATAATTTGCGGCACCGCAAAATGACAGATTAACTTTAAGCGACCGTTTGCTGCGAGAAACAAATCGTCAGATACACCTTAAGTGGCAATTTTCGGCACCACAATATATCAGATTAACTTTAGAAGGCTGTTTGCTGAGATTAGCCTTAACCCTATCTAGCCTGGGCTTTTTGGGACCTGTCCAGGCCTGGGGGGGGGGCCGAAATGGCCCCCCTAATTATTTTTCTTATCCCTCGAGCTGGGATGCTGAAACTTTCCACCCTATACCCTTGGGTCAAGCTCTACCAGAAAATGTACAAAAAAAAAGATGGCCGCTTTGATGACGTCACAGTGACGTCATTTTCAAGAATGGCATTTTTGGTCGATTTTTCGGTCGGATTTTTCGATTTTTTTATTTATGCAATTTCTCCGCAAAAACTGCATGATAAATTAGTAAATATTAATGTGATGTGAAATAAAATAGTTTTTGCCCACTTTACATCGCGGAAAAGCAGAAATTTTGAAGAAATATGACGAAAACATCACTTTTCTCGTACCCCACGTGGGAGCCATCTTGAATTTACTCATGATCCTCTGCTCAGGAGGTTATGCAAGTGGGCTCAAAATGACCCCAATATGATAAACTATAAAGTCCCGGAGTTTCAGCACTCCATTTTTCGTCGTTCCGGAGATAGCGCAGAAAGTTTGGTAGGGGGGCCATAATGCCCCCCAGGTCAGGTAGGATTAAGCGACAGATTGTCACTAACACACACTTGTGGTTACTGACAAACTGTCGCTTAAGCCCTCGGTGACAATTGCGGCACCGCAAAAATGTCCATAAGTTAAAGTTTGCTGAGAGCAGCAAATTGTCAAATAATTCTTACGTGACAATTTGCGGCACCTGTATACCTGTGTTTCTTTTTGACTCTCACTGACTCAATAGTTAATCAAATGCTTTCAAAATTTTAGTATATAGTATGCCGGATTCTTTGGGATTAGGAGACCTAGGCTCTTCATCCTGCTTTGAAAATATCTATCATCAATTTACAATGAGCTATGTGAACTAGAATATCACAGGTAAATTGGCATGACAATCATTTATCTTGTCTTATTTTTCTGCACGTTTCCGGCCAATATGTCCCAAATATAACCGCGAGTCTTGAATTGAATGCAGATCATAATACAGTAGTTTTTCGTGGTTTGGAAAGAGATTTATCTGCAAGAATTGCAGGGAGCTATGATAACTTCACATATAAATGTATAACCTGAATACCCCATTTTCAGTGCTTCTTTTTTGCTCTCACTGGCCCAATTGTATCAAATTCTTCCAAAATTGTAATATGTAGTATGTCCCTTTTCCCCCCAAATATCAGAATATAATCCCTCTGTTAGGGTAGAATCATGTGTACAAAAATGGTTAGACTTCTTGGAATGTTTCTATTCAAAGACTTTCTATCTAACCTTTTTCCCTTCAAAATACATGTATATGAGGCAAAATAAGCTTTAGGTTTGCCTGTAGAGAAGCCAATTTTGCTTCAATCAGGCCCACATTTCACAGCCTAGTTTTAAATTCTTTGTATATCATTCACAGTAAAACATTCTGCTGAATTACATGAGATTTCTCTGACTGAATTTCTTTTATTCATGCCAACTTAGCAGAAATGGCATATTTTCACTCCTACAATTTGGTATTTCCTTATTTGCTCTGCAACCAATTTTCCCAAATTTCAGAATGTAATCACTCTATTCGGGTAGAATCAGGTGTACAAAAATGATTAGCCTTCTCAGAATCTTTCTATTCAAAAGCCTTGGTCATCTACCTAACTTTTTTCTCTTCAGAATACATGTATATGAGGCAAAATAAGCTTTACATTTGAATGTAGAGAAGTCAATTTTGCTTCAATCTGCCCCAATTTTACAATCTAGTTTTAAATTCATTGTATAACATTCACAGTAATGATCCTGCTGAATTTAATGTTATTTCGCTGACTGAATTTCAACCAATTTTCCCCAAATTTCAGAATGTAATCATTCTGTTAGGGTAGAATCAGTTGTACAAAAATGGTTAGCATTCTGGGAATATTTCTATTCAAAGTCATTGGTCATCTATCTGCCCTTTTCCCCTTGAATATACATGTATAGGAGGCAAAATAAACTTTAGATTTTCCTGTAGAGAAGCCAATTTTGCTTCAATCAGTCCCAAATTTCACAGCCTAGTCTTTAATTCATTGTATATCATTCACAGTAAAACATTCTGCTGAATTATATGAGATTTCTCTGACTGAATTTCTTTTATCTAAGCCAACTTCACAGCAATGGCATATTTTCACTCGTACAATTTGGTCTTTCCTTATTTGCTCTGCTGGTGTTAGTATCCAACCAATTTTCCCAAATTTCAGAATGTAATCACTCTATTCGGGTAGAATCAGGTGTACAAAAATGATTAGCCTTCTCAGAATCTTTCTATTCAAAAGCCTTGGTCATCTATCTAACTTTTTTCTCTTCAGAATACATGTATATGAGGCAAAATAAGCTTTACATTTGAATGTAGAGAAGTCAATTTTGCTTCAATCTGCCCCAATTTTACAATCTAGTTTTAAATTCATTGTATAACATTCACAGTAATGATCCTGCTGAATTTAATGTTATTTCGCTGACTGAATTTCATTTATCTATGTTAACTTAGCAGAAATGGCATATTTTTACTCCAACCATTTGGCCTTTCCCTTTTTCCTCTGCTGTTGTTAATATTCAACCAATTTCAGAATATAATCACTCTGTTAGGGTAAAACCAGGTGTACCAAAATGGTTAACCTTCTTGGAATATTTTTATTCAAAGTTTCTGATAAGCTGACTGCCCTAAATACATGTAAAAATGACAAAATATGCATTAAATTTGCGAGTAGAAAACAAACAATTTCGTTTCAATCATCCCCAAATTTGGCAAACTAGTTCTGAACTGGGTGTACATCATTCACATTCAAAGGTTGTGCCGAATTAAATTTTTATCTATGACGGAATTGCATTCACCTGTGTCAAAAAATTGAATTTCGCATTTATTATAGTAATCCTGATTTCAAATCTGAAAACTGTTTTGCAAAATATGTATTACTTTTGGAGTTATGGCCCTTTGAAACTCGAGTTTTGGCCAATTTTAAAAAACTACAAAGAATTTCGGAAAGCTGTTCGGTTGAAAGAGTTTTTTTGGTCATTTTTAGATATCGTTATCTAAAAGTTAGATTTTCGACATCTCCCGTCAAGGCACATATGTTTTGCTGGAACGAAAATCGTACTACGTCTGTATTTCGTGAATAAGATCTGCAAAATCTAGAAACCTCCGGTTTTTTGGCTTGTATGCGTTAGTCTTAGTTCCTGACTGCTGGTAATGGGTCACTTGGGCCCTGGCAACGAAAAATTAACGGAGCTACACTCGAAAATTGCATGTATACTTTTCAGTGAAAACGACGCTTGCAGATGTGCAAACTATTTTCGAGAAACCATGAACACCGAGGCCATTATAAAGTAGTATCGAGATCGCTGATCACGCCCTTATGAAAATTTACCATAAAAATCTATAGTTGAAATCTATAGATTACTATCGATTTTGTGGTACTTTTGCGGATTTACTACAGCTGAAATTCTATAGCTTACTACAAATTAACTATAGCTTACTACAAATTAACTATAGCTTACTACAAATGAGCTATAGCTTACTACAAATGAACTATAGTTTACTACAAATGAGCTATAGCTTACTACAAATGAATTATAGTTTACTACAGATGAACTATAGCTTACTACAAATGAATTATAGTTTACTACAGATGAACTATAGCTTACTACAAATGAATTATAGTTTACTACAGATGAACTATAGCTTACTACAAATGAACTATAGCTTACTACAAATGAACTATAGCTTACTACAAATGAACTATAGCTTACTACAAATGAACTATAGCTTACTACAAATGAACTATAGCTTACTACAAATTAAATATAGCTTACTATAAATTAACTATAGATTACCATAAATTAACTATAGCTCTCTATGCAATTTTATAGTATCTATAGCTTCATTACTTTAGACAGAACACTATAGATTTTGATGGAAATCAAAGGCGTTATAGAATAGTAGAATATATATTTTGATAGAAAACTATAGATTGATAGCTTCCCTTTGGACTTTGAGCTTTGGACTGGGTATATATATTACATCCTCAATACTGAACAACATTGTAGGAAACTATAGAATGATAGCTTCACTTTGGACTGGGTATTTATATTACATCCTCAATACTGAACAACACTGTAGAATAATCTATTTCAGAGAATGACAACGCCCTGATAACACAACGAAAATAACACAATAATTTCTTATATAATACTATATTTATTCTACTAGCACTGAATCGCTCCATACAACATCATAAAATGCACTCAGTTAATGTCCAAACACTTCGTTAATGTAAAAATACTACTTCTTTAATTGCTTCGGCGAATACTGGCTTTGATGTCCGCTTCTCTCTTGTCGGGGAATACTCTACGAGTTTCAACTGGAAGGAGAAAAGAAAGAAAAATTTTGAGCTGGCAAATTATTTAGTATACACTTCAAATGGACATTACTGCAAGTCTGAACTTGTTGGCAACGGCATTTGATTACAGTTAATTGAATTTAATTAAGTTATTATGAAGGAATCCATATAATTATTACTACTGTGTTCTTGTGATGGGTAAGAAATACTTACCAATATTGAAATGAATGTCGTCTTTCTCCAATTAAATCATCGGATGATCCAGTTGATGGATCTGGTGATGAGGGTGATGGCGTATGATGGGGCAAAGGTTCGGATGTTGATGGTGTCAGCAGCTGACGTGGTTCTGCTGGGCGAGTCTATGCCTGACGTGATGCCACCTTCTTCATTGTCTTCACCGAGGTCTTGATGTCATCAAATACAGATGGCAGTTCTGTGAAATAAAAGATACAAATTGTGTACTGACAGTTGGATTGATAATATTCAGTCAGAATGTTAATAGTCATAAATTGCAGAATCTTGTTGACAAAGGATCAACACTGTTTTAAAACTTTCAAATCTCATTAAATTATTATTTACTAAGATTAATTGCATTAAATGATTATTTACAAGTGATCGCTTGTTAACCATTAAAATTCAGTGTCATTTAACATGCATTTTACTGGTTAGCAAACTTGCAAAAACTCAAATTTAAAATCTTACCATTAAGTGTAGATAATGCGACTTTCAAAGACCTGTTTTCTGACTTCAGAGACTGGTTCTCCGCTCTCAGCTCTTCAACTTCTTTCTGCAGAGCCCTCAGGTCTGCTCGGCTACTAGAATCCTACAAAGAAGAAGAAAACCAAAATCAATAGGCCCCACACCCACATATTTTGTCCACATTGAGAGAAATTTGGATTAATATTATTAGAAATAGTTATCTGAAAGGGATCAGTAAACTATATGAGACAATTCATGAGCAATGTTCTCAATAGTCAAAATAATGAATTATTTGATAATAGCCTAGGGATTTAGCTGAATAGTCCTGATAGTTGAATTTATACTTACTTCATCTGACACGTCTTGAACAGGTGCCACTGGAAGTTTTCCTTGTCGCTGTTTGTTTAACTTCTAAAGGATGTTGTTTGACTCATTCTTTTAGGCATCATGAACTGTCTTGCTAATCTTCCTTGTAGGCTCTGTGATCTCCTGTGGGAAAAACAATTATTAACAAATCATATCGTGATTTATTTTGAAAATAAATACCAATTTTCAACTCAATTCTGTATTAACACTGACATGGCCAAACAATTGTTTGTATGACTGTTTATTTATTCATATGAAATAATCAACGGGACATTTGAGTAACCAAACAACCTGGAAATTCTAATAAATGACATTTTTCAGATAATGTGTAAAACTGGATGATAGCATGTACAGTAGACGATACCGCCCCCCCCCCCCAACAAGGGTGAAATTATCACAATTGAAAAGTACACACATGGGGTACAACATGTATTCAAGCTTAGGCAACAAGACCATTTTACGTTTATATTGATATACAAGAGGCATAGAATGAAGTGTTCGATGATGAACAATGGATGATACTAACCATAATTTGTCACATCATATAGTTCAGCCCTTAACTGGATAAAAAGCATTCCAAGTTCAGGTTGTCAGGAATAGTACACATCACTGGTACATTTGGCCTACCCGAAACTGGGCAAAGCTGTGTTGTAAGCGTATTTGTATTCTTTCACCAGAATCCACAGTGAAGCTGTGAACATAATAAAAACATCATTGATAAACTGTTCATTATGGTGTGGTGAGGAGAGATGCAATTTGACAGGACAGGAAGCTCAGATTGTGAAACCGACAGTATGAAATGAAAGCCAGGACTTGAAAGAATCACAAATTACTGTTATCAATTCATTCATATGTTATGTCAAGTTTTTCAAGTAAACATCGGAAATGGCTTGTCTATTGAATCTGAGGAAGCAGGCTTGTGTCTACGAAAGCTCTTGTTGAAATAAACTAGTTAGTCTCAAAGGTGCTACCTTTTGTTTATTTGTCTATTGAAGCTAGATGTTCACAAATATACCAGTACAGGAAATGACACATTGAGATTGTAAAAACATCCCCTTCAGGTTTCTTATAATGAACTATGCAGGAGTTTCCCAGCATGGTTAATCCCTTACACAACAGGCCACTAAGAGAAACTGATCTATTCTTGTGAGGTTCACAGGTTATTTCAATTAACAAAATATACATGTCTGTTCAGCAATTGAAAACATCATAATAAATACAATTCTCTGCTATTAAAATATCTGGGTTTTTTATATTAGTTCAGATGGATTTCATTTAAAGCGGAAATCTGTAATTTCTTATAATATCAATCATTGTTATGGGTGAAATTTTATGTTCGCTTATTTCTGAAATTGGCAATTATCCCAAGGTCAAGCTCAGAGCCACAACAGTAGAGCCTACTACAATTTTATTTATGATATACTGTTTTAGATATGTGATGTTCAATAATACTGCAAACTGACATTCTCTACGTAAATGCAATTGATATACAAAAGTAATATATTATATCTGTTGTCAATATATTCGACATTTATATATTTTCAAATTTGTTTGTGTTCGCTTGATCAAGGCTTCCGGCAAAAGGCCAAATTACAAGCGTCTAGTCCGTCATTCATAATCCAGCCGTCGTCCATTAGAGAATATCCGCGTCCATAATCCAAAGACCTATTCCATTTTCCACATAACAGTATTAGCACCAAATTCAAAAAGACAATCATAGTATACATAAACATAGGCATGCATTAAATTGCATTTATGTGGAGACACCCAGACTTTGTAGTCATTTATTTATATTTCGAGAATGGTACACATAAATTCAACGTAGTCAATGAGCGTTCAAAGTTGGCAAGGTTAGACAGTATTTTATATCTAAGGTTAATTACACTGGGCTTAATAAAATCAATAAATCAATAAAACTATATGCCTAACTATCCTACCCATAGATTAGAGAAGACGAGAAAATCAACCAACAAGCCACCTTTCCTTCATAAACCAGTGAGATAAATCAATCTTTTCAAGGAAGTATAATGTTTTGGTTGTTTACAGTGTAATATACAAACCTGACAAAGTTATTTATATAACTTAATATATTTTAAACTATTCCAAAATATTCCAGACTTAACAAATGGAGCACTATTACAGCTTGCAAATAAAAAACATTAGGCCCTATCAATTGTTCAATTTTCAAATGTGCAAATCTTTTTCACACTTTAGTGTTGGCGTAAATGATCACTTTAGAATGCTATTTTAGCCTACAAGTTGCAAAAGGTACTTACCATCAATCTGAATCAGTTCCAACAGCCATAGATAATCGGAAATATGACTTTTACTGTCTCCAAATCATTCACCTGATAACTGCAAAAAACATGGAAACATTCGGCCGCCATCTTTGTTTTTCTCTGTGCAGCGCCACCTAGTGTCAGTGTCAAGAAGCAGAGTTACCTCCCCTCCATTCAGGGTAGAGAGACTTTGTAAATATCATTCAAATTGGGAAACCATTTAAAAAATGCACACCGCCCTATATTTGTTCTTTGTTTTTCCCCCATATTACACAATTATGACTGCAACAACAAGCATTATTCAAAAAGTTAATTACTTTAATTTACCACCAGCGGACATCCTTAATTCAATTTTAATTAAAACTTTAATTCAAAACAATCCAAATTTAAAAACTTATTTATTTATACATTTATTCCAATTTTAATAGATTTCCGATTAAGATTATCAGTGAATTCAATTTGAGTTAGAATATTTAAATTTGAGTTTTCAGTGACCTTGCATTTGTTTGGATATCGAACTATGATGGATGGCAATTAGATTTTTTTGTCAATTTTATTAGCATTTCCTAAATGACATTTCAAAATACTTCGCAGTCAAATATCAGCATAACGATAGAATATTCATAATATTGAAAATAAAATTAATCCTTCAATTCAATTGTAACTTAGTTTATTGAAAATATCAATCATGAGTTTGTATTAAATTCAAGTTAAAATTTAAGATAAATTTCATATGAAACTACCAAAATTGATATTTGATGCCCCATGAGCAGCAGATTGGAGATTGGTGGTACAAAATCTCTCCCTCCAGCTACGAGCAGTCAAATATGGAGAACATTACTTGGGTGTTGTGGACTGATATTGAATCCTATTTGATCATATTAAATTGCAAATCCTATAAGATCTGGATCATATAGGGTCCAAAATACTACACTTGTGTTGTGGTTATGATGCTTTGGGATTTATTAGTATAGCACAACTCTGTAGTACAGTAAAACACTGTTATAGTGAACACTATACCGGCAGTGTAGTATAGTGTAGAAACCACAAAATAATACAATTGTGTAGTGGTATGCTTATTTTTTTTTTTCTTTTTATTAGCATAGCTTAACAACTCTGTAATACCGGTACAGTAAAACCTGGCTGTAGTAAATACTACACTGACACTGTAGTAAACTATAGAAACCACAAAATACTACAGATGTGTTGCAGTTTGTAGTATAGCTCAACACCACTGTCTCACAGTAAAACACTGCTGAAGTAAATACTACACGGACACTGTAGTAAACTGTAGAAACTACAAATTACCACAAAATACTACACTTGAGTTGTGGTATGCTTTGGTTTTTGTAGTATATTAAAGCACTGCTGTAGTAAATACTACAATGACACTGTAGTAAACTGTAGTAACTCTAGAGTACCACAAAATACTATACCTCATCTATAGTTTACTACAAAATACCTCACTTTACTACAAGTTTGCTGTAGTATTTTGTGGTAAAGTGTGGTATATTTTCATAAGGGCGAATATGAGGTCAGAATTGACCTTGACCTTGACCTCCAAACCGAGTATCGAACATTTTGAGATGACTTTCACCTTGACGGAAGGTCACAATATATAAGTGGACGACCTTGACCTTTTGGTACGTGATGACCCCGTGACCTGTGCGTTGATCTATGGCCTTAACCTCTGACCCCAGGTCAAAATGTGTGATAGTGCATTTTGATGGTGCTATCGCATTTCTTAACCCGAGGTTGAAGGTCATGGTCGGGGTTACAGTTCAAGGCATAGGTCACGAGGTCATCACATATCAAAAGGCGAGGATCGCCCGCCTATATTTTGTGACCTTCCGACAAGATGAAAATCATACCCAAACGTTCGATACTCGATTTCGAGATAAAGATCGAGAACACGGTTAATTCTGACCGCGGATTCGTGATCAGTGATTCCGAAATGTCTTAGAACGAAGTTTGTATCAAATCTTCGAAACTTTTGCTTCAATCCATATTTTTTGCCAATGCACAACTTAGGAGCATAAAGTCTGAGACTACATGTGGAAAAGGGGTTGGCCTTCTGCTCTCCTATTGTCTACAAGCATGTATTACATATTGTCGGAAAGCTCTGTCCTTTTTCCCTTGCAATCTACATCTTTTGAGGTCAAAAGTCGACGTGAACATGAAAATTTGCAAATAAATATTATCGAGGTCGTTCAGTACGAAATCGGCGTCAAAATGAACATTGTCCTCGTGTTCGACCCCAAAGCGGTAGGGAGAATACTTCAAATGCAGCAAAAAGCGTTAACTGTTGTTTGCGGTCGATAATTGTTGTCCCACAAAAGTTCAGCTAAGGCGTTGAATGTCACTTTGCGGTCGCAAGTTAGAGTCGGCCGCAAATGTCATTTTAGGTCGCAAATGTAGCAAAATGTCGACCGTATCGTCGCAAAACATCACCTGACGCCTTAGATGACTTTTTGGCAAAGGAGCCGCAAATGGGCTTAGATGACATTTGCGGTATGTATTATGTGACAATTTACGGTTAACCTGTTTGGGTCGACCGAAAAATGTAACTAAACGCATTAGATGACTTTTTGGCGAAGGAGCTGCAAATGGTCTAAGATGACATTTGCGGTGTGGTCTTATCTGACAAAATGTGGCTAACCCACTCCCCGCAAAATGATGCTGACTGGCGGTTTGTGAGCTGGTCTCTAATAAGGCAGAGCATTTTTCGACTGGTCAAACTCAGTCTCTCCTGGTCTAGCTTTCAGATTAGCTAAGATCTGTAGGGATGACGCACGTAGTGATACAGCAAGATCCTGTCCCTTCTGTGTAGCTGTCCATCTTTTCAGTTCAGCACAATGCTCAAAGTGAATTAGAGGTTCTTTCCGTGGAGTACTCCGTCGAGTGCAGCCGGCTTCAACAGTCCATCTCCACAGGATATTTGAAATACAGCGCCATTGTCACTTTTTTTGGTACAGTCTTGTGTCTAAGGAAGGCGTTTAACAGTCGCATGGGCGATACTCAAGTTCTCAGTCGCTGGCCAAGTTCAAGGATATCTAGTTCAATCAATCCCATTCTTCGATCTTCAGCCATCCTTCATGTAGGTGTTTCCGCCATCCCACCGCTGTCACCAAATCGAAACGTGTCGAATCTCTATCGCTGAGCGATCTCGCTCATGAGTCCTGTGTGTCTAAATCTGAGCGGTCTCGCTGTCCTGGTTCAACACCACCCGGGCGGTCTCGCTTGGTTTCGTTCTGGATGGTGATGTCAGGCTAAAACTTCGTCACTATCACAAGATTAGATGGTCGAATGACTATGAACAGACCAAAACAAAGATTCAATAAAAGTGCAGACATTTAATACAGATACGTGGAAGATATTTACAAATATGAATAACTGAAAATAGAGTGCTGCGCGTCTGTATCCGTAATTTATGGCCAAAGCTCGAAAGTATGGTCACTATACGGTTAGCTAAATAATATATAGCCTTCAAGAGTATGAGGGCTATACGTCGGCCCCAGTCACCTCCAGCGAGGGTTTTAGATAATTTTATGACGAATCACCCACCTCTGAACCTGCCGTACATCTAATCTCTATCCCCTCCTGCGCACTATTTCAAAATCTTGCACACTATTGTGAAATAGTAACGAATATATCGCCGTCTGAATTTCCCAGACGACTTCCACTTTAAACGCGCCATGTTAACCGTATAGAGTGACGTCACCAACATGGCGCGCAGAGAGCTAGAAGTTTCCGACTGGAAAATTCAGACGGCGATATATTCGTTACTATTTCACAATAGTGTGCAAGATTTTGAAATAGTGCGCAGGAGGGGATAGAGTTTAGATGTACGGCAGGTTCAGAGGTGGGTGATTCGTAATAAAATTATCTAAAACCCTCGCTGGAGGTGACTGGGGCCGACGTATAGCCCTCATACTCTTGAGGGCTATATATTATTTAGCTATATACGGTCTGTTTTCCCTCGGCTGTTCAAAGCAGCTCAGTAATACGGTAGCTTGGCACTTTTCGGCGACATCAACACTTCTCTGTAGTTCTTGGTATATCGGGTGATGCTCGACAGGTTCGTCAATCCCTGGCCTTCGGCAGATTCTACAATCTCCGGCAACTTCGGTAGATTAGTGGCAGGTTCGTCTATTCCCGGCCTTCGGCAGATTCAGCAATCTCCGTCAAGTCGATAGAGACGGTCTCCGGCAGATTGGTAGATACGACAACCACGGCAGGTTTGTCTCCCCTTGGCAGGTTTGCCAATCCCCGACCTTCGCCAGATTCAGTAATCTCCGGCAGCTCGGCAGACATGGCAACCACAGCAGATTCCTCTCCCCTTGGCACCTTCGTCTGTCCTCGGCCCTCGGCAGATTCGGCACTACCAAATTGGCAATACTTCGGCACCAATTCGGCAATTTCGGCTCCACTTCGGCAAGTTCGGCACAAATCTGTCCGATTTAACACACTCCCGAGCTCAAATATCACGCTACTCATTCGCCTGGCCTCCACTAGCCCCGCCGGTCCTACACAATCCACTAGCCTTGACACGTTCGTCTATCCCCTGCCCTCGGCAGGTTCGGTACTTCCGAATCGGCAACACTTCGAAAGTTCGGCACCAATTCGACAATTTTGTCCCAATTTCCCCCAAGATCGGCTCCACTTCGGCAAGTTCGGCACATATCTGTCCTATTTAACACCCTCAGCGCAAATTATGCACCATCCCGAGCTTAAATATCACGAGTACGATACGCATTCTCCTGGTCTGCAGTAACCCCGCCGGTCCTACACAATCCACTAGGCTTATCCCCGAGCTCTTTCCTCTTCGGAAGTTGTCGTCCAAGAGGAAGAATTCGGCTGTGCACTCGAATTTATACCCCTGAGGGCGAGCCCATTCTTCTCCCCGGGCCAGATCCATTTTAGCCAACGTCACAAAAGCGTCGGGCAACATCGGTAAACTCCGTGGCGTAGCCAAGGAAAACATGACTACACCCACTAACGGCAAGAAGTGCCCTCCAAATATCAGCTTTCGAGGAGCCGGCCCTGACTTATCCATTTCAGGGACTGTATGTATGGGTTCTTCCTCATCTCAGGTAAGTTCCTTTGCATAGTATCTCTAATAGTAGACGACTGACATCTGTACATATCATTCGACAGGTCTCTTACACGTCTGTACTTACAAGTGGCTTGAAACCATGTTATCATATTTATTGAACATGCCGTGCATGTACACTATATATGGAAACTTAAGTTACCTGTTTACAGCAGGGACCTGCATTATGTCTCATAGTCTTTGGAAAAATAGATTGTTACCCGTGGCCCCCTTTTAAGAGATTCGAGATAATGAAGATGCCTTATCTCCTTAATTTCATCTGTCAGCCGTGCTTAAATCAGTGTCCGTTTCCGATTACACAGGGCCTGTAATTATGAAACTTAAATATGATCTAAGTTACCATTTACACATATAAACGGGCGACCTTCCTTATTACGAAATTAGGAATGGAACACTTTGGGCGAAACCGTGGTAAATGTGGGCTGCACCCTGGGGACATCATCCCGGATGTTACGAACCAGAAAAAAACCTATTTGTTTAACATATTCGTCTAAGAAGTTTAACGGTTCTGATACAAGAGAATTGGATATCTTTTCTAGATTTCCATGGCACTTGTCATATACCGAGTATATCGGTATAGCGGGTTAACGAGTTAAGAGTAGACTGAAATATGTTCGATACCGTGGTCCCCCATTCTTTTCTTTTCAACAGATGAGATCGAAAGTATTCAAAATCTTTGTTTTAAGACTGGCCTATGCTATTGTAATCTAGGTCACATATCTGCATGCCGTTATTCTAATATACCTCCTCTGTATGAAAGAAGGAAAGTATTAGATTTAGTGTTTCTTCAAAACATAATTTATCTCCGGCAGGTATCTGTGTCCACATCGTTTATCACAAATTCCTTTTAACGCCTCAGTGCGGCGATTACGCACGCCCGCCGTCATTTTGTTGCCAAGATCTGGAATTAATATTAGAAAATTCTCTTTTGGACTTCAGGTTCTTAGTCTTTATAATTCATTCACTTCTGACGTTGACTATTTTCACTTCAGCAACCACTCAGCAGCCAGGCATTGTGAATTCATACCACATATGTATCGGGTGAATGGTCATAAGCCTGACCTATTTTATCAAGTTCAGATTATAGTATTTGCTTTTTTTTTTGAAGGATTAAAGCTAGGGTCTCC
The DNA here is from genome assembly GCA_036873755.1 of Hanleya hanleyi. Classification (NCBI taxonomy): domain Eukaryota; kingdom Metazoa; phylum Mollusca; class Polyplacophora; order Lepidopleurida; family Hanleyidae; genus Hanleya; species Hanleya hanleyi. The sequence continues at coordinate 17,738 of JAVTVY010018540.1, forward strand.
ATATTATATATGCAACTCGTGATTAACTTGAAGCCTATCCCAGTTGACTGTCCTTGACCTATGTTTTATAGCTCATATACTGTTTATTATGATGTAACAGGAAGAAATAAAGCTAGGGTTTCCAAATTAATACTATGTATACATCTGGCGAAGGTCCAGAGGTGTACTGAAGATGACTGACCTTAACCTATTTAATCAAGGTCCAGTTTTAGTATTTGCTATATTTTATGAAGGATTGAATCTAGGGTCTCCAAATTCATATTACTTATGCAGCTGGTGATTGACTAGGAGCCTATCCCAGTTGACTGACCTTGACCTATTTTTTCAAGAACATACACTGTTTATTATGATATAACATGGAGAATGTAGCTAGGCTTGCCAAATTAACATTATGTGTACATCTGGTGATGCTCCGTAGGGGTCTTGAAGATGATTGGCCTTGACCTATTTTATCCAGGTCAGATTCTATTTACTACAATAATCCATGCAAGATTATATCTATATTGTCCAAATTTATACCACTTATGGCTGGACCTGAAGTCTATTGAAGAATATCACTGACCGTGACCTATTTTTAGAGGTCAAATGCTTGAAGATGACTGACCTTGATCTATATTTCCAAGATAAAATTACTTGACTTGATTATAAGCTTTTTATGAGAGTATATCTAGAGCTAAGAATTCGGTCATGCTCTACCAGAACCTCAGGCCTTGCCAGAAGCTGAACTACATTCAACCCTACTAGATCACATTTTTGTTAATCTAGTTTTAAAAATACACTGATGATATTATACAATGCATGCTTGCTGGGCGTAGACAATAACTGATATCCGAGGGGTATTGAAGCCCAATGGGCTATTTTTAAAAATTCATTGTACTGCTGAATTTAATGTTATTTCTCTGACTGAATTTCATTTATCTATTTCACCTTAACAAAAATGGCGTATTATTACTCTTACCATTTGGCCTTTCCTATTTTCCTCTGCTGTTATTAATATTCAACCAATTGTCCCCAAAGTTCAGAATGTAACTACTATTTTAGGGTAAAATCAGGTGTACCAAAATGGTTAGCCTCCTTGGAATATTTTTATTTAAAGTTTCTGATAAGCTGACAGCCCTAAATACATGTAAAACTGACAAAATATGCATTATATTTGCCTGTACAAAATTGTTTTTTTTTGCTTCAATCATCCCCATATTTGGCAAACTAGTTTTGAATTGGGTGTACGTCATTCACATTCAAAGGTTTTGCCGAATTAAATTTTTATCTATGACGGAATTACATTCATCTGTGTCAGAAAGTTGAATATCGCATTTTTTGTAGTAATCCCACCAAACTTGGACACAAAGTACTTCCAACGATGGTGAAAACTGTTTTGCCAAATTCGTATTATTTTTGGAGTTATAGCCCTCTGAAAGTCGAGTTTTGGCCAATTTTAATGACTTCAAAAAATCATATAAAAAACTGTAAAGAATTTCGGAAAGCTGTTCGGTTGAAAGAGTTTGCATTTTTTGATAGTATTTTTGTCATATTTTTATATATCGTTATCTAAAAGTTCGATTTTCGACATCTCCCGTCATGGTTTGCTGGAACGAAAATCGTACTACGTTTGTATTTCGTGCATAAGATCTGCAAAATCTAGAAACCTTTTTTGGCGTGTATTCGTTAGTCCTAGTTCCTGACTGATGGAAATGGGTCACTAGGGCCCTGGCAACGCAAAATTAACGGAGCTACACTCGAAAATTGGATGTATACTTTTCAGTGAAAACGACGCTTGCAGATGTGCAAATTATTTTCGAGAAACCATGAACACCGAGGCCATTGCAAAGTATTATCGAGGTTGCTGATCACGAATCCGAGGTCAGAATTCACCTTGACCTTGACCTCCAAGCCGAGTATCGAACTTTTTGATATGACTTTCACATTGAAGGTCACAAGATATAGGTGGGCGACCTTGACCTTTTGGTACGTGATGACCCCGTGACCTGTGCGTTGATCTATGGCCTTGACCTTGACCTCTGATCCCAGGTCAAAATTTGTGATAGTGCATTTTGATGGTACTATTGCATTTCTTAACCCGAGGTTGAAGGTCAAGGTCGAGGTTACAGTTCAAGGCATAGGTCACGGGGTCATCACATATCAAAAGGTGAGGGTCGTCCGCCTATATCTTGTGACCTTCCGACAAGATGAAAATCATACTCAAATGTTCGATACTCGATTTCCAGAAAAAGATCGAGAACACGGTTAATTCCGACCGCGGATTCGCGATCAATGACTCCGAAATGTCTTAGAATGAAGTTTGTATCAAATCTTCGAAACTTTTGCTTCGATCCAAATTTTTCGCCAATGCACAACTTAGGAGCATAAAGTCTGAGACTGCATCTGGAAAAGGGGGTGGCCTTCTGCTCCCCTATTGTCTACAAGCATGTATTATATATTGTTGGAAAGCTCTGTCCTTTTCCTCTTGCAATTTACATCTTTTTGGGTCAAAAGTCGACGTGAGCATGAAAATTTGCATATAAATATTATCGAGGAAGTTTGGTACGAAATCGACGTCAAAATGAACATTGTCCTCGTGTTAGACCACCAAAGCCGTAAGGAGAAGACTTCAAATGCAGCAAAAAGCGTTAACTTTTGTTTGCGGTCGATAATTGCTGTTGCACAAAAGTTAAGCTAAGGCGTTGAATGTCATTTTGCGGTCGCAAGTTAGAGTCGGCCGCAAATGTCATTTTAGGTCGCAAATACAGCAAAATGTCAGCTAAGGCATTTTGCTGTTTGGATCGACCGTGTCGCCGTGTCGTCACTTGACGCCTTAGGTGACTTTTTGGCGAAGGAGCCGCAAATGGTCTTAGATGACATTTGCGGTGTGTATCATGTGACAATTTACGGTTAACCTGTTTGGGTCGATCGAAAAATGTCACTTAACGCCTTCGATGACTTTTTGGCGAAGTAGCTGCAAATGGTCTAAGGTGACATTTGCGGTGTGGTCTTATCTGACAAAATGCGGCTAACCCACACCCCGCAAAGTGACGCTAACTGGCGGTTTGTGAGCTGGCCTATAATAAGGGAGAGCATTTTTCGACCGGTCAAACTCAATCTCCCCTGGTCTAGCTTTCAGATTAGCCAAGATCTGTAGGGATGACGCACGTATAGTGATACATCAAGATCCTGTCCCTTCTGTGTAGCTGTCCATCTGTTCAGTTCAGCACAATGCTCAAAGTGAATTAGAGGTTCTTTCCGTTGAGTACTCCGTCGAGTGTAGCCGGCTCCAACAATCCATCTTCACAGGATAGTTGAAATACAGCGCCATTGCCACTTTCTCGGGTACATTCTTGTGTCTAAGGAAGGCGTTTAACCGTTGCATGGGCGATACTCAAGTTTTCAGTGGCTGGCCAAGTTCAGGGATATCTAGTTCAATCAATCCCATTCTTCGATCTTCAGCCATCCTTCATATAGGTGTTTTTAGCCATCCCACCGCTGTCACCAAATCGAAACGTGTCGAGTCTCTATCGTTGAGCGGTCTCGCTCGTGAGTCCTGTGTGTCTACATCTGAGCGGTCTCGCTATCCTGGTTCGACCCTACCCGAATGTCTTTGGACAGGGCATAACAAAAATTCAATAAAAGTGCAGACATTTAATACAGATACTGAGGATAAGGATAGACACGGAAGTCATATCGCAATGTTATTCATGAGCCGACAAGGTATATACCTTATCAGACAAGGATGTCAACATTTATCCCTTGTTGCATCTTGACACACGGCCAAGATCTTGTGGAAATGATTCCTGATATGTCTTCGATAAATTAGAGCCTTTAGTGTGTAAGTATGAAGGCAAATGATTGAAGCTAGAATAAGAAGAAAGCCCTAATCCTATCGACACGACAAACCCTATAACGGAATGCACTGTCTGGAGTGTAAACTCTGGAATTCTATCATCGTATATACGTCTTATACAAGGTAAAGATGTTGCAAAACCTATATCGATAATGACTGAAGCTAGGGTCAACCCAAGGAAATCATAACACAAAGTATATAAATGACCAGACAAGGTACAGTGACGTCGCCAGTTCCGATCCAGTGTCAGTTCCGACCCACTTACCAAAATATTGCTTCTTGTCATAACCATGATCACGCGAAATCATAAAACATTTGGTGTATTCAAGCAAGTTGATCAACCTCTCAATCATGGTTAAATTATATTATGCATTCACTGATTTTATTAGGAGACAACTTTGCAGACCCACTCCATACACACGACTACATCGGTCTAAGTACAAACCGCATGACTCGCCATTGGTCAAAAACCGTGTCGTCTGCCAGCGCTTCCGATCAAAGTCTTGATGTTTTGTTACTCACATATAATTATCATATGGTACTATGTATCCGTCATAAATCTATTTATTGGGGTGTCTCTCTAAAGGCTACCTGCCCCATTGTTGACATCAACTGACGGACTCAGTTCCGAACCACCATCATCCATGGATGGCCAAGCTGGGTCGTACCATGGCCTGAAAATGTCTTGCGAACGCAGCGCTCACTACGTAAAATTGTAACTCGAGTGCTGATTAGCATTTCTTCTCTTTAATCCGCTATTCAGAGGTAAAATAAGTAGAAGTACCGTTGATTTATCATCATTTTCGAGTGAGTATACGCTTATTAGCCATCGGAATTATTTCAGTGTCCAATATATCTTGCCTTTTGATTAGCTTGACCATATCTCTATCACCCCAACCTGCATTCTTTAACGTCAGATGTTCAGTTATGAGATGAAGACATTCAAAACGAAATATCCAGCTAGGACCCTATTTTGGCGAATTATCATGTTGACGATTACATTTGTTTATATCTGGGTCAAATGTCAATGTCAAAACGAGGCTGGATCGGAACTGGCGACAGTGGGTCGGAACTGACACCTCTCATTAAGAAATGTAATTTTATTTTCCCTGCAGTTCAGTTTATCCCCAGCTAAGTTAGTTTGTTAATAAAGACTATGGACAATTGTACGGCGATCAAGATAATGAATATGCCAATCAAACCCTTTCCTTCTGAAACAGATGCAAATTTCACTTTGGTGGGTCGGAACTGGCGACTCGTCTGTATATAAATTTTCAATCAATGCAATAAAATCTCTCATTTTCATCCCAATTGATCTCAATTGCATTAAAGATGATCATGATAAGCTTGAACAGCTTCTCGACAATGGCTATATGATATGAGTTATCTAGGTTTGAGGAAGGGTTGATCGGGTTTTATGATCTGCTTGCGAAATTTCAACCCTGAGCCGCGCAGCCTCGAAGGGTTGAAATTTCACATGCAGGTCACAAAGCCCGATCAACGCTGACTCACACCTAGATAACGATTTTGTCACCAAATACTGGATTCGTTCTCATATTAGTCGTATATTCTCGAATTGAAAGACAATTCTCACTGGAAGAAAGCTGAAAAAGTCCAGGCGTAAATCTGTTTGTTGACATTTTTGCGATCTGTAGCAAACGAATTTCCGTAGCCTCGTTTTGACCGGTAGTCAAGGGCAACAGGTTACAAACCATTTCAAACCCGTGTGTGAATTATTTCAAACCCGTTTGTCGTGATATGTCTATTTCAAGCCGTGTAATCGACCAATGAGCGTATGAATTGATACGGCAATCTGACGTTCGGCTATTTCCGTATTGGCGGAACTTAGCCTCTCACATAGAACGCACAACACCCCACCCGTGGGGAACGTATGGCGATCAAGTAGTGAGCCGGCTAGGAAATAGTGCCTTTGGGAATCGAGCGATCCGATCGCATTTTATTGTGAAATGAAGTTAATTTTAACCAAACGAACATAATTCATTCAAATTATACAAAACTATTTCTATTTTTAGTTGAATAATAGCAATCTATCCCCAGAACTCAGCAACTGGGCTGATTTCCGCCAATACGGAAATAGACGAATGCGAGCTTGGTTCCGCCGAAAATTAATTGCGCGCATGATAAGATAAGATTCTTTATTGTACTGAGCATCCCATTTGGGACAGAGTATAAAACACATAAAAAGCAGAACAACTGAGAAAGTAAACAAACAGGTGCGACGTTTCCGTTTCCGCTCCCAGAAATCCACTATGCCAGAGGTCACTTTCGCAGCTAAAGTGAGTTCTGGCGCTAGATTGTTGATACGGGTTCGGTGACAATATTTTTTACCCGCGAATGAGGCTAAAGGTTACAAATAGAAGTCAGGATTGTATTGACCCGACAAGGTCTATAAATTTTCTGTCAACAAAGTCGGCTTGATTGAGTTTATTCTCCGAAGAGTCTCAATGAAGCTGCAGATAACCGATAATTCGCATACTATGCTACGTACTTTATTACACGGCTATGGAGGGCATAGCTTAAGATAGGGATGATTAAAGCAGGAGTTTTTGCAATTTTCTGCCTTTTACTAGTTTTCAAGATTTCACTTTCGCGTTTTCTGTCATTTCTTGCCATTGACATCGATTCATTTCCGAGATATAAAGTTGTTTTCTGGTTTTAACAATTTCTTCTATCCATTTTCAAGCTACTGCAAAAATTGAACAACCATGTGAAAATACTTTTCGTTGCTTCAAACCATAGGTCGCCTTGACGAGAGATGTCGAAAATCGAACTTTTAGATAACGATTTATAAAAATGTGCCATAAATACTATGAAAAAATACAAACACTTTCAACTGAACCGTTTTTCGAAATTCCTTATAGTTTTTTTTATATGATTTTTTAAGTTATTAAAATTGGCCAAAACTCGACTTTCAAAGGGCCACAAGTCTCAAGAAAACTAATACGGGTTTCAGATTTGAAATTAGCATCGTCGAATGTACTTGGTACCAAAGTTTGGTGATATTCCTACAAAAACTGCGAAATTTAACTTTTGACATAGGTGAATGCAATTCCTCCATAGATAAAAACTTAATTCGGCAAAGCCTTTGAAAGAGAATGATCTGCACCCAATTTAAAACTAGTGTGCCAAATTTGGGGAGGATTGAAGCAAAATTGGCTTTTCTACAGGGAAATAATGCATATTTTGCATTATTTACATGTATTTCGAAGAAATGCATATTTTGACCGTGGCTTGCGAGTATGTAAGCGCAAATTATAAACCGATACCTCCATACATAACTACAATGTCTCAGCTATGCAAAGAAGTGCCATTCAAGTATTTCGCAGACTAGCGGTCACAACATGCCAGGGGTCTGCATTAATTTTTTCTGAATATGGCATTTACATATTGAACTGGGTTGCGAGTATGGACATACAAAAAATAAACCCGTACCTCAGTGCACAATTAAAGTGTATCAGCTACCCATAGCGGTGCGACTCATGTTTGTGTATGCAATGGGTGTCCCATACTCGCGGTCACAACATGCCAGGGGTAGGCGTTTATAAAATTCAATAAAACTTAATTTAACCCAGGGTTCAATGGGTAGACCCCAATTCCTCGCTACCAATCGACAATTTGACGCCAGATTCTTAATCAGCGGCCTTGAAAACATATATATAATGAATTTGAGGTCAATCGAACAGAATTCAGTTAGGGTCGGATTTTTCATCGATAATATCGGCCATTTTTGGGGGTCTCCGATTGATCTCAAATTTTGGTACCCAATAGAGAAAAAATAGCTGATCACGAATCTGCGCCCAGATTTGAAATTTACATTGACATTGACCGTGCAAAATTAATGTAAGAAAATGGAATAAAAATAAGTATTTTTTTAACATACGAAATGAGGTCACACGTCACTGGCTTTTTGATATGTGATGCCCCGGGACCTGTGCGTTGACCTTTGACCTCTGCCTTGACCTGTCACCTTAGATTAAGAAATGCGATAGTACTATCAAAGTGCACTATCGCAAATGTTGATCTAGGGATAAAGGTCAAGGTCGAGGTCATTGGTCATTCCACCGCGGTTGAAATACTTTTCACCGCGGTTGAAATACTTTCCGCCGCGGTTGAAATACTTTCCACTGCGGTTGAAATAGTTTCAACCGCGGTTGAAATACTTTTCACCGCGGATGAAATACTTTTCACCGCGGTTGAAATACTTTCCACCGCGGTTGAAATACTTTCCACCGCGGTTGAAATAGTTTTAACCGCGGTTGAAATACTTTCCACCGCGGTTGAAATACTTTCCACCGCGGTTGAAATACTTTCCACGGTGGTTGAAATATTTTCCACGGCGGTTGAAATACTTTCCAGGGCGGTTGAAATAGTTTCCACCGCGGTTGAAATACTTTCCACCGCGGTTGAACTACTTTTCACCGCGGTTGAAATACTTTCCACCGCGGTTGAAATACTTTCCACCGCGGTTGAAATACTTTCCACCGCGGTTGAAATAGTTTCAGCCGCGGTTGAAATAGTTTCCACCGCGGTTGAAATGCTTTTCACTGCGGTTTAAATACTTTTCACCGCGGTTCAAATACTTTTTCGATGTTTTTGCTAATTTTTAGTGTTTTCACATGGTTGTTCGATTTTTGCAGTCGCTTGAAAATGGATAGAAGAAATTGTTAAAACCAGAAAACAACTTGATATCTCGAAAATGAATCGATGTCAATAGCAAGAATTTACAGAAAACGCGAAAGTGAAATATTGAAAACTAGTAAAAGGCAGAAAATTGCAAAAATCAATACATGGCCCTAACAAGCCACCTAAAATGGCAGAACATTGCAAAAATCTATGCATGGCCCTAACAAGCCACCGTACGTTGCCGCTCTCGCGAATTACAAGCGTCTGGTCCGTCAATCATAATTCAGCCCTCGTTCATTAAAGAATATCCGCGTCCACAATCCAAAGACCTATTCCATATTCCATATAACAGTATTAGCACCAAATTCAAACAGACAATCATAGTATACATAAACATAGGCTAGTTTCCTGCAAGAGAGAAGCGGTCAACAGTTTTAGGCGAAATTCCTAATGCAACCATACCAAGGACCCGGCCTTGGTTTATAACACCTGGGTTAAGGAAATCGAATTTGGCAAGTTTAGTCGATGTTGTATCCCACTTATATTCCGGTGGCTTAAGGTCAAGATCGTGACTGACTGGAATAAAGAAACATATTTTGCAGAGAGGCTCATTTGGGCATAATAAATGATCTTAGAAGGGGTGCTCATTTCTACGGGAGGTGGAAGGCCCTTAATTTGCATAAATCCAATATGGCCGCCAGAATGCATACAGTAGCCTCCTGTTGACGACTATTTGACAGCTTGAATCGGCTTTTCACACGAAATTGGTTTTCTACGAGCCTGACTGACTCAAGAAGAAAATAATAACGATAATTGGAAACTTTGTTACTCGTTGAATCTTCAATATGGCCGCAAGAGCGTCACCAATAATGGTATTATTGCTATACACATGTATGTGTGTTTGTATATATGCTAATATATATATCACATATATTTATAAATCCATTGAGAGGTTTCTGTACATGTAGCTCTGTTATGATTGACTCGATTAAACACGCATGAAGGTTATTGGCTATTTTCTTTTCTATACATATCCAGTATGGCCACCAGCGCCCCATTCTCAATGCTGATTATCGGTACTAAAACAAATCTGTTTCAATGGATGAAACTTCAGGTTATCGTACATGCCACGGTTGTGAACTACATCAAATGTTGCCAATTGGATTCTTCACGTCTCCTTCCATGTAAATTAGCATGTGTAAATCCAGTGGCAAAGGGAGTTACTCTTGCAGCACCGACTGGAATCGGGCTAAAACTGTGCTAAGTAACTACCCTGAGGTAGATTTACTTGTTCCCAGTTTTACAAACCGTTTCGATATTTGACACTTGAGAAAATGTGCCTTTACTGTCTCGCGTAATCGTTCATCTGCTATGCAAAATCCTGCTATCGTAGAAGCTAAATTAGACAAAGAGTTGTCGAAAGGTTGAGTTGCTGGTCCTTTCTAAACTCCTCCTTTTAAGGTTTGCTAAAATTAGACTTAGTCTCCAGAAAGAAACCTAATACTTTAAGGGGCTCTTGATGGCCGAGCTCTCTAAGGCTTTCATGTGTGAAAGTTTGCCAGTTACTTGCCGACGGGCCGGAGGTGGTTCTCTTCCGGTATTCCAGCTTCCTCCATCATTAAAACTGGAGGTCACCATATGAGTGAAATAACATTGAGTGTGACATTAAACCAAATCCCCCCCCCCCCCCCAGCTTCTAATACTTTTAGGGTGAACACGATTTATCTTACCCTGGACAATCTGCCTTGACTATTAACGGTGCGATTCAACAAGACCTGATATGTTGAATACGTAGAAATTAGATATCGCGATAGCAATAGTTCAAAAACCTGGCCACTAAAGCTTGATGGCAAAAATCTATTTAGATGATGCATTCCGCATTTATGTATCGGTGCCTTTCGATGGGATGCTCTACATCCTCTAAGATATAAAAGAGCTCAAGTCATTCTCTGCAATCGATTATGGCTACAAAATTCGGCATATCAGAGGTCATCCACATACTGCACGACTTCATGTTCGTCGGAGCAACTGGCGCTCTATAGCTCTCAACACTTTCACTTACTTGTGTGAGTATTTGAACATGCCAATCAAACATGCTAAAACCTACTACCCATCAACTACTATGGTAATGTATGGAATTTAACTGGACTCGAGAACAATGAAAGCATCATTTCCAGAAGACAAAATTCATAAACTAAAAACCATGCTGGGTTAATTCTCGCGCCGCACAAAGGTAACACTTGTGAAACTGCAGTCTCTCATTTGCTCGCACAATTTTGCCTGTCAAGTCATCTTGCCCGGCAGTGCATTTCTCCCCTGCCTGATAGAATTTAACAAAAGTTGTACCACAGGCTCACCATCACATTCGCTTGAATAAAGCTAGAGCCTATGTTAATACTTGGCTTGTATTCCTGGAGTCTTTCAACGGAAAATTAATTTTCTTTCTCTAAATTGGGTATCCAATTTCGACGCTGCTGGTACCTTGGGTGTGGCGGCTGTTTTCGGATCCTCGTGGATAGACCAAGAATGAGCAGCACATCTTACCCATATTACGGCCAAGCAGTGCTTGCCGTGGAAATTTGGGGTCATAAACTGGCAAATCATAACGTCTCTTTCTTTGTGATAATATGACCGTGGTTGAAATTAGTGCGTCAGTTAGTAGTTGCCTGCATTCGATCAAAACAAATTTGGAAGAATCTTTTTTCTGACAAACTCTCACAGTTACAATTTCAGGAAGCGCTGTCTCTAGCCCCTTGACCCAATCGGTTGTCGCACACAATACCCTGTCTGCTGTTCTTCTGACGCCGTCTCTTGCTGAATCTTCCTTGAAAGTATACACGCGCAAGTATATAGAGATTTCCTCAATGACACCGGTCAGTGTGCCAGTAAGGTATTCCTCATCTCATCGTCACAGTTGGTTTCCCTCAAAGCATTCTTGCATTTCAACAAGTATGCGCCCTCCACAGCTTCTACATCCGTATCGGCTATCAGTTATGCGCACAATTTGGCAATTATTCCTTGCCAAAAAGCTACTTACGGGCATGTCAAAATTACACGGCCGGATACCAGATTGCCCATAACTAAGGATATCCTCTATAATATATTTTATGCTATATCCCACAGTGCATCCATGTAATTCTTTTACGAGCAATGATCTTGGTAACATTTCATGCATTCTTACGCGTTAGTGAATTGACAGTTCGCTCAGAACAAGACTGCAATAGCAATGTTCTTTAATACAACGATGTCTCTTTCTTCGACCAATCTGGCCCGTGACAAAGCATGCACATTATTATCCGCAACTTCAAGCACAAAATATCCCATAAACCAGTTCATATGTTTATACTGATAATATTAGATGTTGTCCAGTTCAAGCAATCCGTGCATATTTTCGGTTACATATTTCACGTCCGAGGCCGGGCCCCTGTACCAATTTCCAGAGGATGCGACTTTTTTAGCTGCCTATTTCTCAGCTCATGTAAAAAACGGAATCTCTCTAATTGGCATTGACCCTTTTTAATAGGCCATAGCTTTCGCATTGTCGCCGTCACTTCATCTTCAGCAGCAGTAATCCCGAATAGCATTTTCAAAAATGTGTAGATGGAAGTCTAACGCTATATTAGTATGACACATTTCACTTCGTAGCTATGCATTGTCCAGTCACGGCTCGCTGTATGGTAGCCCCAACGAATTTATTCCATATATAAGGATCTGGTCCAACTTGACCCAGTTTGGCAAAGGTCAGTCAGGGGCTGCCGTGCCATCTGAGCCAGTTATATATGATTGTTTTCTAGTATTTACTGTATACTTAACACCAAGAAAAAAAATAGAAAAAATAATTCAAATTTCGGATCGAAAATTCGTCAAAAATTGACCATATTTGGTTCTGACGTAGCTATGACGTCATTATGGCGGCCATCTTGGATTATTTTGCATTTCTCGCTAGACCTTTGCTAACACTATTAGTGTGGAAATTGTCAGACTCTTACCCCGAAGGATGGCGAATATATGATGTTTTGAAAATCGTTGGGATAAAAATTGCCGTTAAAAGGCCCAAAATGACCCCGGGCCCCTAATGGGCCACATATTGCCTCCTGGGCCTCGAATTCGGGGACACCCCTTCTGATATTGTTCTTGATGCCTCTGACGATACGTGTGCCAAATTTGGTGCTTTATTCCACTCTGTCACGATAAAGTGAAAATCTGGCCTGAAGCCACTGGACTATTAAGATAATGATATTCGGTAACATTTTCACAGTATTTCAAGTACTATCAGAAATACTATAAAACGTACTATCTGAAGTGTATAAGAAGCGCCTTAGTGCCAGTAAGGAGGAGCCAAGAACGTCATCAAGCAAGGCTCTCCACGACCCGACAAGGTATAGAAGTGTTAAGTCAGCGAGTTCGTCTTTCGTAAGTTCATCGAATCAGGGTCTTTTTCTTACTCATAAATCAAGGTGAATAAGCGAAGCTCGGAATAACTGAAGGAAGCTATAACACAGAGAGTAAAAACTACCCGATATGGTAGATAAGTGATCAGTCAGAGAAAGCATTTATCTCATATATATTTCCCTTTGCATCTCAATCGCCTCGATTAATCCTAGTCATAGCAAAAGGAAGTCATATCACAAGGATTATGTTCTCCCAGCAAGGTATATACATATTCCGTGAACGAAGTCGACTTGATTAAGTTGATTTTTCACCGTCTCGCTCGTCTCACAGGTGACCGACCAAGGACATCAAAAACGCTTTAAAAAGTTTCGATGGCATTTTTTTTGTACAAATTGGTATCAATGCAAAATTAGTTCTTTGTATTCGATGAAACTATAGGATGATATTGTGGGTATTTAACATCATTTTGGCGTCACTTTGGGGTCGAATGAGGTCAAATTTTTTTAAATATTGGTTATAAGTTAATATCCACATTAATGATTGTTACGAATGGGTATCGAAGCGGGAGACGTCGCCAGGGGTCCCAGTTCTGCCCTCCCGGTTTCAGCTGAGAAATTTTTCGATCCATTTCGAAGGCATCGAGGAAGTGCCTCGATTAATTGGGCGTGACAACTAAATGAAGGCGTATGACTGAAGCGAGAGTCAACCCAAGGAAATCATAAAACAAAGAGTATAAAAGGTATATACATTTTCAATCAATGAAATAAGCTATCTCATTTTCATCCCATTTGAATCTCAGTTACATTAAGGACGATCATGATAATCTTGAACAGCTTCTCGATACTCTACAATGGCTATATAATACTTTCTCACTCGCGAATGAGGCTAAAGGTAACAAAAGGAAGTCATGATTTTACTGGCCAGACACAGTCTATAAATATTCCGTCAACAAAGTCGTCTTGATCAAGTTTATTCTCCGAAGAGTCTCAATCAAGCTGCAGATAATTCGCATACCATGCTACGTACTTTACTTAACAGCGATGGAGGGCATAGCTAAAGATGGAGATAACGCAGATAATTGAAAAAAGTAGGAGTTTTTCCCGTTGCCGCTTCGAGAAGGCGGAAATCCTAAAGGCCTGTTTATACTGAGCGCGAACGCGATCGCGACCGCGACCTTGACCGCGACCACTGCTACTTTCCGCGCGAAGCATCGTTCGTACTGAAAGCGGCGATACGCAGATGAAACTGGCGCAATTACGATTTGACCATGTCCGGCTACACATCATCAGACAGCGACGTCATATGTATGCCTTTGACCTCGCACTCTGATTGGGTAATGCTAATCGTTCGCGCGAACTGTTCCTAAAAATTCGCTCTGGAGGCAATGTCCATGGATTTCCGCGCGAACTAAAATTCGCCCGCGTTCGCGTTCGCCGTTAGTATAAACGACTTCACTCAAATAGCAGTACATCAATCAAATGCGATCACCGCGTTCGTGGTCGAGGTCGCGATCGCGGTCGCGTTCGCGCTCAGTATAAACAGGCCTTAATGCAACTATCCCAAGACCCGAAAAGGCCTATAATTACACCTGGTTTAGGGAAATCGATTTTGGCAAGTTTACTCGATGTTTTATCCCATTTAAGATAATGATATTCGGTAGCCGGTTACCGGTATTTCACCTTGGATAAAAAAGTGTATAAGAAGCGCATCACAGCCAGTAAAGATAGAGTGAGTGAGTGAGTAGTAGGGTTTACCGTCATTTTCAACCTTGTTTCAGTCATATCACGACGGCAGTAAAGATAGAACAAGAACGGCTTCAAGCATGGATCTCCACGGCCCGACAAGTTATAGAAGTGTTAATTCGTTCAGCATATTCGACTTTCGTAAGTTCGTCCGATCCGTTTTTTATTCTAACGCGTAAATCACCGAAGCTAGGAATAACAAGAAAGTCATAACACAATCAGTATAAACTATCAGATGATATATAAACTATTTGGATATAAATATCAGATGATGGATAAGTGTTCAGTCAGTGAAAGCATCAGTATGACTGAGGATACGGATACACACGGAAGTCATATCGCAATGTTTTCCCCTTTTGCACCCCTTCATCTGAGATACATGGCCACGATCTTCCAGAATTAATTAACAACATTTATTCGATAAGGTAGAGCACTTTAGTATACGTGGATGAAGGCAAATGACTGAAGCTAAGGATAACACAAGGAAGTCCTAATCATATCGACCCGATCAGGCCTTTTACGGATTCATCTGTCTCGAAGTTATTCACGGGAGACTGTCGATAACCTTTTACATCTTATACATGGAGAATATTTTGCGGAATCCATAAGCGATAAGTCGCAGAGAGTGCTTTAATTTTCATGCGTATGTAAAGGCGTATTACCGAAGCCTATTAAATGTCAACACAAGAAAATCATAACACAAGGTGTTTAAACGACCCAACAAGGTATATATTTCTTATCAATGGATTCAATACGTTTTCATCTCATTTGAATCTCATTAAGGATTGACTTTCGCATTTTGGAGGTTCATCGGGGTATAAACTGTCAAATGATGTGGTTCAAGCTGTGTAAACTTGCGAGCTTGCGAGCCTACTTTCTCAATTTTTCCATCGTCTAGGTAATCTCACAGACGACCGACCAAGGACAAAAGCGCTTTAAAAACGTTTCGATGGCATTTTTTGTACAAATGTGTACCAATGCAAAATTAGTTCTTTGTATTCGATGAAGCTAGAATGAGATATCACCCGTATTGTGGGTATTTAAGGTCATTTTGACGTCACTTTGGGGTCAAATGAGCTCAAAAATTGTTAAATATTGGTTATAATTTAATACCCACATTATTGATTGTTACGAATGGGTATCGAAGCGGGATACGTCACCAGGGGTCACAGTTCTGCCCTCCCTGTTTCAGCTGAGAAATTTCTCGATCCATTTCGAAGGCATCGAGGAAGTGCCTCGATTAATTGGGCGTGACAGCTAAATGAAGGCGTATGACTGAAGCGAGAGTCAACCCAAGGAAATCATAAAACAAAGAGTATAAAAGGTATATACATTTTCAATCAATGAAATAAGCTATCTCATTTTCATCCCATTTGAATCTCAGTTACATTAAGGACGATCATGATAATCTTGAACAGCTTCTCGATACTCTACAATGGCTATATAATACTTTCTCACTCGCGAATGAGGCTAAAGGTAACAAAAGGAAGTCATGATTTTACTGGCCAGACACAGTCTATAAATATTCCGTCAACAAAGTCGTCTTGATCAAGTTTATTCTCCGAAGAGTCTCAATCAAGCTGCAGATAATTCGCATACCATGCTACGTACTTTACTTAACAGCGATGGATGGCATAGCTAAAGATGGAGATAACGCAGATAATTGAAAAAAGTATGAGTTTTTCCCGTTGCCGCTTCGAGAAGGCGGAAATCCTAAAGGCCTGTTTATACTGAGCGCGAACGCGATCGCGACCGCGACCTTGACCGCGACCACTGCTACTTTCCGCGCGAATCATCGTTCGTACTGAAAGCGGCGATACGCAGATGAAACTGGCGCATTTACGATTTGACCATGTCCGGCTACACATCATCAGACAGCGACGTCATATGTATGCCTTTTGACCTCGCACTCTGATTGGGTAATGCCAATCGTTCGCGCGAACTGTTCCTAAAAATTCGCTCTGGAGGCAATGTCCACGGATTTCCGCGCGAACTAAAATTCGCCCGCGTTCGCGTTCGCCGTTAGTATAAACGACTTCACTCAAATAGCAGTACATCAATCAAATGCGATCACCGCGTTCGTGGTCGAGGTCGCGATCGCGGTCGCGTTCGCGCTCAGTATAAACAGGCCTTAATGCAACTATCCCAAGACCCGAAAAGGCCTATAATTACACCTCGTTTAGGGAAATCGATTTTGGCAAGTTTACTCGATGTTTTATCCCACTTAAGACAATGATATTCGGTAGCCGGTTACCGGTATTTCACCTTGGATAAAAAAGTGTATAAGAAGCGCATCACAGCCAGTAAAGATAGAGTGAGTGAGTGAGTAGTAGGGTTTACCGTCATTTTCAACCTTGTTTCAGTCATATCACGACGGCAGTAAAGATAGAACAAGAACGGCTTCAAGCATGGATCTCCACGGCCCGACAAGTTATATAGAAGTGTTAATTCGTTCAGCATATTCGACTTTCGTAAGTTCGTCCGATCCGTTTTTTATTCTAACGCGTAAATCACCGAAGCTAGGAATAACAAGAAAGTCATAACACAATCAGTATAAACTATCAGATGATATATATACTATTTGGATATAAATATCAGATGATGGATAAGTGTTCAGTCAGGGAAAGCATCAGTATGACTGAGGATACGGATACACACGGAAGTCATATCGCAATGTTTTCCCCTTTTGCACCCCTTCATCTGAGATACATGGCCACGATCTTCCAGAATTAATTAACAACATTTATTCGATAAGGTAGAGCACTTTAGTATACGTGGATGAAGGCAAATGACTGAAGCTAAGGATAACACAAGGAAGTCCTAATCATATCGACCCGATCAGGCCTATAACGGATTCATCTGTCTCGAAGTTCATCACGGGAGACTGTCGATAACCTTTTACATCTTATACATGGAGAATATTTTGCGGAATCCATAAGCGATAAGTCGCAGAGAGTGCTTTAATTTTCATGCGTATGTAAAGGCGTATTACCGAAGCCTATTAAACGTCAACACAAGAAAATCATAACACAAGGTGTTTAAACGACCCAACAAGGTATATATTTCTTATCAATGGATTCAATACGTTTTCATCTCATTTGAATCTCATTAAGGATTGACTTTCGCATTTTGGAGGTTCATCGGGGTATAAACTGTCAAATGATGTGGTTCAAGCTGTGTAAACTTGCGAGCTTGCGAGCCTACTTTCTCAATTTTTCCATCGTCTAGGTAATCTCACAGACGACCGACCAAGGACAAAAGCGCTTTAAAAACGTTTCGATGGCATTTTTTGTACAAATGTGTACCAATGCAAAATTAGTTCTTTGTATTCGATGAAGCTAGAATGAGATATCACCCGTATTGTGGGTATTTAAGATCATTTTGACGTCACTTTGGGGTCAAATGAGCTAAAAAATTGTTAAATATTGGCTATAGGTTAATATCCACATTAATGATTGCTGTGAATGGTTATCGAAGCTGAATTAGTTGTGTGTAGTATAGGGATTGTGGTAATCATAGCTAACACGTCAATTTAGGATCAATGTCATTTTATGATCCTTTTTCCAAATGAGGTAAAAAAAATATCGGTTATGAATCAATATCCACAATACCATATGCAACGAATGGATATTCGGGCTGAATTAAGTTGTATATGGGGTAATGTTTAAGGCAGTCCTAGACAACACGTTAATTACTAGAATTGTTGCGAATGTGTATCGAGACAGAATCACTTATAAGTGGTGTTAGTGAGGTGGCTTAGCAAAAAGATAGTGACACGATGGATCAAAGCACCAAACTTGGCACATCCATCACTTGAGGCATACAGAACAATATCAGAAGGGGTGCCCATTACTTGGGATTGTGTTACGCCCTCTGGCTCCCAAAAGGGCATCTAAGGGGAAATATTATCAATGAAAAAATAGATAGCTTAACAATAGCTTCAATATTTTCGTTATACTTGAGGCTCGGAAGCTGGAACATGCCGCACTATATCTTTGATTCCAGTGCTGCCAGAAAATTTAACAAAATTAACGGTCTCTATGATGATGTCACAGTGACGTCATATTTTAAAAATAACCCATTTTATTGATTATTTTTCGGGTCGATTTTTCAAACTTTTTACTTGTGCAATTTTCTTCACCTAAATTGCCTTGTAAATTAGTAAATAATCATCTGATGTGATATAAGATATTAATGTGCTATTTAACGTAGAAAAATTACACCAATTTTGAAGAAAATACTCCAAAAGCAAAATTTTCAGGCTACACCACCGTGTCGTCAAATCTAAATTTACCCATGATGCTCTTTTCTGAGAATAAAATGGCCCTAATTTGATTTGTTATAAAGACACAAAGTGCTAGCTCTGAACAGTTGCGAGCAACAGGGAAAAGTTCATTGGGAAGGGGGAGGGGACGAGGATGGAGCTGAATCCACCAATAACAATTGCGCACAGAATCCTCCCTATTCAGTATCATTTTTCTTACGGTGTACATGCACAACCGGCATATAATTAGAGTAATGCACGGGTGCTGAACCATGCAGATTGTAAATGTAATGGTCTTGGCACCCATTGGGATATATTAGATGTAATTTTAGACCCCTCCCCCCAATCTACCTCTGAACCTGAAATTGTCCTAAGCACTCCCAATCATGTCAATGGGGATGGATAGAAGTGCACGTGTTCTTTTAATGTTAATTTTATGTTCCTGTCCCTCAATGGGCGTTAACTGCACTTTCCGATCCCTTTCTTGTGTCTATTCACTCTCTCAGATCCCTTTAGCTATCCTGAAAATGTTTGACAGCCTATTGACTAAAAAAATATTTCGGGACCATATTTTCATCCTTGGTAATCTCACAGCCATTCTGACAAAGTCCCATGAACATTCGACCAAAAGTGTGGCCATTCAATGGCAATATATAGAGCAGTGCTATAACATGTAAATTGTATGTTGCATGTTCCTGGTCCCCATTGGGTGTTAAATGCCCTTTTTGGTTTTAGAGTCCCTCCTCTGACCATATAGCTCTTTTAGCTATCCCGCCGTAATTTCACGGCCTTCCAACAGGCGTAAGATACCCCTTTTGGGATTTTTCTTTTTAGGCTCACACTCACACTCTTCAGATGAAGTTTCGTACCATCCCGTCCAAAAATGTGGTTATACACGGCGGCCACAAAGGAACACAGAGAGACGCGTAGAACTAAACACGAATCCCCGGCCCGTGTAACACTTGTCAATTCAGCTATTCATCTCTCAAACGTGAAAGTCAAAAGATTGAAATTGGAGCGATAAGCACGAGGTTGGAAAAATTGACGACGTCTGGCGACTAAAAAGCAACCATATGCCTCGGCAGAAAAGCTTCCCTCGGCACCAAACATGCAGATCCGAGAATACGGTGGATTCTCGGATCTAAGCCTCGCTTTTATTGTATCGGTTCATGTGGAGATTATGAAGTATCCACACGGCCTCTAGCACCGGCTTAAGCGGAATTAGATACGCTAGCTCGGAAGCTGTGATGACAGATCAGTTCAAACAAATAACTCATCGGATGTTAATGGATGGGCATCGAGGACGTCTGATGGAGTAAACGCTTCAACATGGGGTAAACCTGGTAAAGAATACTCAGAAAAACTAACCTGGCCAACCTTGAGCATTTCCATCTTTTTTTTCCGTTTGTGAGATGGAAAGCTGAATTGTCAAGTGTTACATGGATAAGGGGTAATTGTTTCCTTTCACACAGGCGAGTATGTAAACCTAATTGGTTTAGGTGGTTTCAGCCATCCACTTCCTTCTCAGAGAACTTTTCCCTGGTGCTCCAAAATGAAGAAATGTTGAGAGCTGTCACTTAGCGCAGTTATAGCTGATGATATTGAAGTTATATTGAGCCTGTTGCCTAATACTCAGAGCAGAGCATCATGAGTAAATTAAAAATGGATGACATTAGGGTGTAACTGGAAAGTTTTGTTTTCCTCGTATTCGTTCAAAATGCATGTGTTTTGTCTTCGTAAAAGTACTCAAAAGTATTGTTTTTCTCGAATAAATGATTATTTGCTAATTAACCAGGCAGTTTCAGCGAAGAAAATTGCGCAAATAAAAAATTGAAAAAATCGGCCCGAAAAATCGTCCACAAAATGGCTTATTGTTGGAAAATGATGTCATCATGGCCGCCATCTTGGATTTTGTGACATTTTCTGGTAGTACTTGAACCAGTGATACAGTGTGGCAAGTTTCAGCTTCCCAGCCTTAAGGATAATAAAAATAACGAAGCTGTTGGGAGGCTAACTATTCTTTGAATAGCAATATTGCCCCTCAGATGCCCTTTGGGGGCCAGAGGGCATCACAGAGCCCAGAGCAATGGGCAGCCCTTCTGATATTGTTCTATATGTCTCAAGTGATGAGTGTGCCAAGTTTGGTGCTTTGGTCACGATCTTCCCAAAATATGGCCCTAAGCTACCTCACTATGTAGGATTTAAGGTAGGCATAGTAACCGATATGTAACCAAAATGTTGTATCTCTAGGTTTATGCAAATAGACTCAAGAATTGAGACAAGGATTATGTTGACCCGAGAAGGTCCATAAATATTCCGCCGAAGAAGTTGACTGTCTCGAGTTGATTCACCGAATCTGCTCGTTCCCCTTAAAACAGCAAATATATATCTGATACGATAACCGCTAATTCGTACAGCATAAAGAGAACTTGATTAAACGGCGATGGAGGGCGCACATCATAATGCAACCATTCAAAGGTTCCGACAAGGAGTACAGCCCTTATTCGTGAATCGAGTCCCGGCATTTCACATGGGATTTAGAGCATTTTCTGGAGTGAAAGTGAAGGCGCATCACTGAGGATAAGGATAGATACGGAAGTCATATCGCAATGTTCTCCCTGACCCTACAAGGTATATACACTATCAGATAAGGATGTCGACATCTATCCCTTGTTGCATCTTGATACATGGCCAAGATCTTCCAGAAATAATCATCGATAATCTTCGATCAGGTAGAGACTATAGTGTGCGTGTATAAAGGCAAATGATTGCAGCTAGAATTAGAGAGAAGTCTTTCTCCTATTGACACGACAAACCCTATAAGGGAATGGACCGTCTCGAGTTTATACACTGGGAGTCTATCACCGTATACGTCTTATACAAGGTAAAGATGTTGCGAAACCTATATCGATAAATCGAACAGAGTACTTTTGTTTTTATTTGTAAATGAAGGCGTGACTGAAGCGATGGTCAATCCAAGGAAATCATAAAACAAAGAGTATAAAACGACCCGACAAGGTATATAAATTTTCAATCAATGATATAAGCTCTCTCATTTTCATCCCATTTGAATCTCAATAACATTAAGGGCCATCATGATAATCTTGAACAGCTCGATACTCCACAATGGCTATGTAATACTTTCGCGCTCGAGAATGAGACTAAAGCTACCAAAAGGAAGTCTTGATTGTATTGACCCGACAAGGTCTATAAACATTCCGTCAACAAAGTCGGCTTGATCAAGTTTATTCTCCGGAGAGTCTCAATCAAGCTACGGATAACCGATAATTCGCATACTATGCTACGTACTTTATTACATGGCGATGGAGGGCATAGCTTATGATAGGGATAACGCATATATTTGAAGGTGTGTGATTAAAGCAGGAGTATTTACAGTTGCTGCTCTCTCGCGAAGGTGCAAATCCTAATGCAGTCATACCAAGCACCCGACAGGGTCTATAACACCTGGGTTAACGAAATCGAATTTGGCAATTTTATTCGAGGTTGTATCCCAGTTAAGATAATAATATTCGGTAACCGGTTCCCGTTATTTCAATCTGAAGTACTATAAAAAGTACTATATGAAGTGTATAAGAAGCGCATCAGTGCCAGTAAGGATGAAACAAGAACGTCATCAAGCAAGGATCTCCAGGACCCAACAAGATACAGAAGTGTTAAGTCAGTGAATTCGTCTTTCGTAAGTTCATTGAATCCGGGTTTTTTTCCTTACTCGCAAATCTAGGCGAATAAGCGAAGCTAGGAATAACAGAAGGAAGCGGTAACACAAAGAATGTAAACTACCCGATATGGTAGATAAGTGTTCAGTCAGAGAAAGCATTCATCTCATATTTATTTCCCTTTGCATCTCAAATAAAATAGATATACCTTGATGGGTGGATTTGTTCTCCCATCAAGGCATATACATATTCTGTCAACGAAGTCGACTTGATCAAGTTGATTCACCGAAGCCTCTGGTTCAATTATACGTGTAAAATACAGCAAAGATATTCCTAAACCGATAACCGATAATTCATACAGCGGCATTGACTGAACGGCAATGGAAGGTATGGCTAATTTTGCCATTCTCGGGAAGGCGCACATCCTAATGAACACATTTAAAGGTCCCGGCAAGGAGCATAGCTCTTTGGTTAAGGAATTAGACTTAGAATTGGAAAGTTTGTTCAATTTTTATCTCAATCCCCTGAAACAAGATACTGGTATTCGTGAATTGTATCACGGCACTTCACCTGGGATATAAAACATTTCATTAAGTGAAAATCTCTCATTTTCATATCATTTGAATCTCAATCGAATTAAAGATGATCATGATATTCTTGAACAGCTTCTCGATACTCCACAAAAGCTATATAATACTTTCTGACTCTCAAATAAAGGCGGGTGAATGAGGCTAAAAGGTAACAAAAGTCACAACACGAGGATTGTATTGACCGGACAAGGTCTATAAATATTCCGTCAACGAAGTCGACTTGCTCAAGTATATTCTCCGAAGGGTCTCAATCAAGTTGCAGGTAACCGATAATTCGCATACCATGCTACGTACTTTATTACACGGCGATTGAGGGCATAGCCAAAGATAGAGATAAGGCATATATTTGAAGGTTGATAATTAAAGCAGGAGTATTTGTATTTGCCGCTCTTTGAGTATAGCTCAAAGATTATAGATCTTTGATTTAAGGAATTCGAATTTGGAAAGTTTATTCGATTTTTATCTCAATCCCCTCAAACAAGACACTGGTATTCGTGAACCGAATCCTATGGTTGGCCATCCCTGCCAGAATTCGTCATTTAGAGGCTGCCTCTAAATAATATATACCATGGTATAAAATGCCAAGCCTGCCATAATTCGTATTTAGAGGCTGCCTCTAATTATTTTGTACCATGGTATAAAATGCCGAGCCTGCCATAATTCCTATTTAGAGGATGCCTCTAAATCGCCAAGCCTGCCACAATTCGTATTTAGAGGCTGCCTCTAATTATTTTGTACCATGGTATAAAATGCCGAGCCTGCCATAATTCGTATTTAGAGGCTGCCTCTAATTATTTTGTATACCATGGTATAAAATCGCCAAGCCTGCCATAATTCCTATTTAGAGGATGCCTCTAATTCATTTTAGCCGTAAGTCGTAAATTTTCGCCTTCTTATTACTTCCACCAATGATATGCGCTTTCACAAATTTGGTGCCATATCTCTACGCTTGTTACAAGTTTACTCATTGGTCAAATTTAATATTCTTGATATGACATCGAGTTGTTTATGACTTACAGCTAAAATGAATTAGAGGCATCCTCTAAATAGGAATTATGGCAGGCTTGGCGATTTTATACCATGGTACAAAATAATTAGAGGCAGCCTCTAAATACGAATTATGACAGGCTCGGCATTTTATACCATGGTATATATTATTTACAGGCAGCCTCTAAATACGAATTGTGGCAGGCTTGGCGATTTAGAGGCATCCTCTAAATAGGAATTATGGCAGGCTTGGCATTTTATACCATGGTCTATATTATTTAGAGGCAGCCTCTAAATGACGAATTCTGGCAGGGATGGCCAACCATAGAATCCCGGCGCTTCACCTGGGATATAGAACATTTCCTTACGTGAAAATGAAGGCGCGTCACTGAGGACAAGGATACACACGGAAGTCATATCGCAATGTTCTCCATGACCCGACAAGGTATATACATTATCAGATGGGGATATCAACGTTTATCCCTTTTGCATCTCCCTCGTCTCAGATACATGGTCGCGATCTTTCAGAATTAATTAACGATATTTCTTCGAAAAGGTAGAGTACTTTAGTATACGTGGATGAAGGGAAATGACTGAAGCTGGGGATAACACAAGGAAGTCATATCGACCCGATCAGGCCTATAACGGAATCCTCTGTATCGAAGTTATTCACGGAGGATTGTCGATAACCTTTTACATCTTATAAAAGGCGAATATTTTGCTAAATCCATAAACGATAAGTCGCACAGGGTGCTTTAATTTTCATGAGTAAATGAAGACGTACTGCTGAAATCTATTAAATGTCAAATCAAGGAAATCATAACACGAGGTGTGTAAACGACCCGACAAGGTATATAATTTTATAATCAATAAAATCAACAAGTTTCCATCCCATTTGTATCTCAATCGCATTAAACACGAGCGTGATATTCTCGAACCGTTTTTCGATACTCCAAAAAGGCTATATAATACATTCTTAATCGCCGATAAAGGCGAGTGTATGAAACTTGAGATAACAGTAGGAATTCTTAACACATGGTGTACTGTAATATAAATGACAGTCTGGACATAGCGTGCGCTCTGTGTATAGTTATCTGAACTCTTCTGTGTTTGCGGTACGTTTGCGGGTATCCTGCTGTTACTCGAGCACGCCGTCGAAAATTGGGTGAACAAGTTCGCTACTACTTGTTCTCTTTGCTTCTTTGAACCCGCAGCTACCACAGTGTGAGTTAGGTTTATTATGTAAAGTTCACACACTATAGAATTTACCCTGCGTGTTTAAGGGTAAATCAGAGACTGTTGAACATTCTTACTCGAACAATGCGGTGTGTGTCAACAACAACACCATTATAGACATCACAGTACCGTATAATTTACGTATACATTATTCCGTTGTTTGTCTGGATAACTGAACATAGGACATCTTAGTTTTTAATGATATTTTGCCTACAACTTGTCGTTGATATGTTTCACGCCTGTAATAGCGTTTGTTACTAGCTACTGAGCTACCTTGAAAGTGAAAGTAATCGATCTATCTGCATATTAAACTGCATTCGCTCAGATTTTGTAATGCAGGGGAGACTACTCTTATCGGCATATTGTAAACATAACTTTAAAGCCCTGTAATACTGATATATGGTTTATATTGGTTTATTAATTTCCTTTTTTGTTTTGTTTACAGTCCTTTACCATACAACATTAACAGAGTTTCCATATACAAATAAAGAACCGTGCGAACATAACTCCCTGGTGTTGTGCATTGCATTGGTGGAAATCGTTAAGGGGTTAGCTGTCTGCTATCTTTCAGTAAGAGAGGCAGAACAGTAAAGGAACTCGACTAGGCTAGCTGATACCCCTGTGAACTATCACTATCTGGACTATCAGGCTGACCACTGCAACATCCTTTGGGAATACCACAGACAAGGGACCAACGTCTACGTCTACGACACTGGGTCGACGTCTATACGGTATTTCGCCAATGTATGCTTGCTGTAGTATCATCAGTCTATTCACAAAACAGTGAACTGTATCTTATGCATATAAGAATATGGCAGAAGCCCAGCAAATAACAGAACAAACTGAGTTAGAAAATTACGATACTAGAAGGCTCCGATCTCTGACAGAGAAAGGAACAGAAATGTATGAATCAGCAAGACAATCACACTCAGCTAATATGGAATCTGCCTGGCAAAATGTTGAACTCATTCTGAACTTTTCAGTCACTCGACCCACAAATCTCGCCACTTTGCTTCAAGCCCGTACTGATTTGTACAAATGCTATGACAATTATCTGACGATTTCCAAGGAATATACTGATTATCTGGCAAGAACCAACACAGTTGATAGTTGTAAAGATCAAGAAGCACATGCATCTGTGGCCAGAGCACGTGAATTATTAGTTAACAACACGATATCACAACTGGCTAGCGATATCCAACTAGCTATGGAAACTGCTTCACATGTCACTGTAGCCTCAAAACCAAAGTCACATTCAAGTAAGAAAAGTCACGTGTCTGACATCAGTTCTGTTTTAGCGCACAAAAAAGCAAAGGCTGAAGCAGCTAAAACCAAAGTAGTGTTTGCCAGCAAAGAAGCTAACATTAGAAAACAACAGGCTCTCATCGCTGAAAAGCAGCAATTAATAGCGGCGCAAACAACTCGCATGCACGCTGAGCTAGCAGCGGATCTTGACTTTCTTAAAACTGAAGAATTGGCTGCAGAGACGGCTGCAGAAGTTAAAGCTTTCCAGTCAATAGGCAATTCAGTCGAAGATATTAGTGATGGTCTAATTAACATCTCACTGCCTCAGGAAAATCCTGCTGAACGCACTAGGCGTTATGTGGAAACATGCGATGCATCTTCAGATCCAGTTATCATTTCCAATCAGTTCTTCGACACACAATCTTCCCTACAAGGTAACACTCAGCGCATCAGCAGGAATGATTCTACCGATCAGATAGGTACTCCAAGGCCACGTCCACATGCCCACTCAGATCAGACTTACCTTCTAAAGCATAGGGAAGTGTCTTCTATCAGTGGAGATTCAAATGTACCGCCATCTCACATTTTCGATTCTAACCCAACTTACCATCCAGTTGCCACGCCGAGTACTGGTAGACCGCCTACCACATATGAACAGGGAAACCCCATGGTAACGGCTGAACTTACACAGTTTCTTCTGAAGAAAGAACTACTCTTAACTAGACTCAATAACTTTAATGATCAGCCTGAAGGATATGCCAGCTGGAAAGCAGGTTTTCTTGGTATCGTTAGAGAATTGCAGGTTACTGCCATAGAGGAAATAGGTCTACTGGTAAAATGGTTAGGCCCCAACTCCGTGAAACACGCTCTCAGTTTGAGAGCATCTAATGTTAATAATCCGGAAAGAGGACTCAAACTCATCTGGGACAGGTTGGATGAAAGGTTCGGTTCTCCTGAAATGGTAGAAGCGGCACTCAAACTTAAACTGGAACGATTTCCTAAGCTTACTAATAAAGACCATAAACAGCTGTACGAGCTGTCTGATATCTTATCAGAAATAGAATCGGCCAAAGAAGACGAGAAGTACAAGTCACTACTCGCCTATTTTGACTCGTCATCAGGAATCATTCCAATTGTTAGCAAGCTACCTTACGGTCTCCAGGATAAGTGGACGAACCAAGCTTCAAAGTATAAGAAGAAGCACAATGTTTCCTTTCCTCCATTTCCATTCTTCGTGGAATTTGTACGAGAGGTGAGTCGCACTAAGAACGACCCAAGCTTCGCTTATGATTCAGCAGCAGTTACCTCCCAGAAGAAGGATAGACTCCCTACTAGGTCACTGTCTGGAAATTCAAGGATCAGCTTTTCGTCCAAGAAAACAGAGGTTTCTCAACCATCCGCAGACAATGATGATGGAACAATCAGAAAATGTCCGTTACACAAAACGAACCATACGCTTAATGAGTGTCAGGCTTTCCGTACCAAAACTCTCGAGGATCGAAAGAAACTCATCAAGGAATATGGTGTATGTTTCCGATGCTGCTCTTCAACTAAACACATGTCCCGAGCATGCAAGAACACTGTAAAATGTGCAGAATGCAGTAGTCATCAGCATGCAACAGCACTGCATGTTGGTAAGGTAATGGTTAGACATAAACCGTCCCCAGAGGGGTTAGTGGTTGGCGAGGAGAACGCTGATCTTTCATCGGTGAATTCCAAATGCACACAAATATGTGGAATCCAATTCAGCGGAAAATCTTGCAGTAAGTACGTCCTTGTCAACGTATACCCTAGAGGATTCCCAGAGAAATCAAAACGGATGTACGCCATCTTAGATGAGCAATATATCTTTAGCTCGGTCAGACTTCTTCGATCTGTTCGACGAACATGGTCAATGTACTCCATATACACTATCGTCTTGCAATGGACGCGTACAAACCTCTGGTCGCCGTGCCAAAGACTATGTAGTTGAAGCTCTTGATGCCAGCGGGCAAGTGGAATTACCCGTTGTTGTGGAGTGTGATCACATTCCAGACATTAGAGAAGAAATACCAACCCCGGAGGTAGCACTTTGTCACTCCCATCTGGCGGACATTGCGAAATCCATACCCCCAGTAGATAAGAACTCTCAAATCTTGTTACTGATTGGCCGAGACGTTCCTGTCGCTCACCATGTATTGTCGCAACGCATAGGCCCACACAACTCTCCTTACGCTCAACGATTACGCTTGGGTTGGGTTATTGTAGGTGAGACATGTTTAGGCAAAGCCCACAAACCAGACTATACTGTCAATAAAACATTTGTTTTGAAGAATGGTCGACCGTCTCTCTTTGCACCCTGCAGTAACGAACTGGACGTGAGAGACAGACAAGTGTCAGCACAAAACGTTGTAAACGATGATTTGGCATCACCAGTTTTCATTACAACTGAAACTGACAATAAAATAGGAACATCAGTGGAGGACAGGGAATTCCTCCAAGTCATGGACGAAGGATTCGTGAAAGGGCCAGAGAGAAATTGGGTGGCTCCCTTACCTTTCAGAAAACCCCGTCGACGTCTACCAAATAACAAAGGACAAGCAATCAAACGTGCCAAGACACTTCATAATAGTCTATTGACTAACACGCTCAAACGTCAGCATTTCTTCGACTTCATGCAGAAGATTATTGATGCTGGACATGCAGAATTAGCCCCACCGATGAAACCGGAAGAGGAATGTTGGTACCTTCCTCTGTTCGGGGTTTATCACCCCAAAAAACCCGATCAGATCAGAGGTGTGTTCGATTCATCTGCAACCCATGAAGGAATTTCGCTCAATGACGTCTTACTGAAAGGACCTGATCTTACAAATAGCCTTTTGGGCATCTTG
The DNA here is from genome assembly GCA_036873755.1 of Hanleya hanleyi. Classification (NCBI taxonomy): domain Eukaryota; kingdom Metazoa; phylum Mollusca; class Polyplacophora; order Lepidopleurida; family Hanleyidae; genus Hanleya; species Hanleya hanleyi. Next base: position 47,220 of record JAVTVY010018540.1, read on the forward strand.
ATACGTTTCCGGAAGGAACCCATTGCAGTTACAGCAGACATCGAGAGGATGTTCTACAACTTTCACGTCCGGGAAGATCACAGAAACTATCTGAGATTTCTGTGGTACCACGACAATGATTTCGAAAATCACTTGGTTGACTACCGGATGAAGGTACACGTGTTTGGCAACAGCCCATCACCAGCTGTTGCCACATATGGACTACGGAAGGCAGCGGAGATAGGACAAGAGGAATTTGGTCAAGACGTTGTGGACTTTGTTAACAGAGACTTCTATGTCGATGATGCGTTGATGTCACTTCCAACGGCTCAGCAGGCCATAGACTTGTTGAAGAGAACACACAGCAAGCCTTAGCCACAGGCGGCAACATTCGACTGCACAAAATCGTCTCCAACAGTCAGGAAGTAATCGAAGCTTTCCCACTTAGTGATCATGCCAAAGCTATCAAGAACCTCGACTTGGGTATGGATACGATTCCCCTTCAACACAGTCTAGGACTTTCGTGGGACCTGAGTACAGATTCGATAACCTTCCAAGTTCCCTCAGAACAGAGGCCCTTCTCCCGCCGTGGAGTTCTGTCTACGATCAACAGCTTGTTTGATCCTATAGGTTTCGTCGCTCCGGTCGTAACCCGAGGAAAAGTCTTGTTACGAGAGCTTATGACTGAGAATGTCGAGTGGGATGATCCACTACCACCTCATCGTGAACAAGAATGGGATGAGTGGAAGCAGTCTCTGCAATGTCTATCAAGACTACAGATTCCTCGTACATATACGACCCTAGCACCTGCAACCAAAGAGATGCTAATCTACTCGGATGCCTCCGAGACCGCTATCGCGGCTGTGGCCTATATGAGGACTACTGACCATAGCGGGAACGTACAACTTGGTTTCGTGCTCGGCAAGGCTAAACTGGCGCCTGTTCATGGGCACACTATTCCCCGTCTGGAGTTGTGCGCCACCGTACTGGCAGTTGAGATCGCCGAAGTGATATCAGATCAGTTAGACATAAGTCTAAGCTCCATTCGATACTTCACTGACAGCAAAATTGTTCTGGGATACATACACAACCAGTCGAGGAGGCTTTATGTATACGTAAGCAACCGCGTGGAACGCATAAGAAGATCCTCAACCCCAGCACAATGGAGCTACGTCCCAACTGAATTAAACCCAGCGGATGCAGCAACACGGTCGACATCCGCCACTGATATGGATAGCAGTAGCTGGCTTCTTGGCCCATCTCAGTCTCCTGAACGAACCCCGGGCAATTCCTTCCCGCTCTACAGCCCTGAGGGTGATAAGGAAATACGGCCTCAGAATACTACTCTTCAAACCAATGTGTCAAAGACTGAATTTCTTGGAGTAGAACGGTTCCAGAGATTTTCTTCTTGGAGAAGGCTAGTTAAAGCCATTGCACACCTTAAACACATCGCTCTTACATATCAGAACAACACTGGCTGCAGCGGATGGCACACATGCTCCGAATCCAAGAAAGTGAAGATCTATACCGATACAGAACTCTGGATCATGAAACAAGTTCAATCCGAGGTATACAGCAAGGAGATTGACTGTATTGTGAACAAAAGAGCCTTGCCCAAGAATAGCCCGATTCACGATCTCAACCCCATTCTAGACAAAGATGGGGTGCTCCGAGTTGGAGGACGTCTCAATAGATCCTGTCTGGAAGTGGAAGGGAGGAACCCCATCATTATCCCTGGAAAGCAGCATGTCGCGACGTTGCTTATCCGCCATCACCATGAAACTGTTCTACATCAAGGTCGTCACTTCACTGAAGGGGCAATTAGGGCGGCAGGTCTGTGGATTACTGGATGCAAACGAACAGTCTCATGGTTATGCCATAAGTGTGTTAAATGTAGGAAGCTGAGAGCCATGGTGTCTCATCAGAAAATGGCAGACCTCCCCCCAGAACGTCTAACTCCCGCACCTCCGTTTACCTACGTGGGAGTCGACACCTTTGGTCACTGGAATATAGTCGCTCGTCGCACTAGAGGAGGAATCGCCAGCAATAAACGTTGGGCCATCATGTTCTCGTGTCTAGTTACCAGAGCTATACACATTGAAGTGGTTGAGGATATGAGCGCCTCAGCATTATCAATGCACTTCGAAGATTTCTGGCGATCAGGGGAAAGGTGAAACAATTCAGGTCTGATCGCGGCACGAATTTTATCGGTTCCACTAATGATCTGAGGATCGATGCAATCAACGTGGAAGATGAACCTGTGCGTGGGTTCCTGTACGATAAGGGCGTTGAGTGGGTTTTTAATCCACCGCATTCTTCCCACATGGGCGGCAGCTGGGAACGTATGATTGGCGTTACTAGGCGGATCTTGAACTCCATGCTAACTGAGGTAGCAGCCAAAAATCTTACACAAGATGTACTCACCACCTTTATGGCAGAGGTATGTGCCATTGTGAACGCTCGTCCGTTAGTGCCAGTTTCAAGTGACCCCGAATCTCCATTCATCCTCACACCGAACACCTTGCTTACCCAGAAATTTGACCAACCTATCGAACCCTTGACTCATTATGACCAAAAGGACATGTACAGAACGCAATGGAAGAGAGTTCAGTTATTGGCCGACATTTTCTGGAAACGCTGGAGGCAGGAGTATCTCCACACCCTACAAGCGAGACGTAAGTGGAAAGACGACCAACCCAACATCAAACCAGATGACGTGATTCTTCTGAAAGACAAAGACGTTCAACGAAATGAATGGCCTGTCGGGATCATTTTGAAAACCATTCCTGGCGCCGACGACAAAGTCCGGAAAGCTGTCGTTCGTATCGTCAAAGGAGACAAGACTGTCTCTTATACCCGTCCTATCTCAGAAATGGTTCTTCTCTTGTCAAGTGAATGACTGGACCATATACGTTTTATCATAACTCTGATTTTGTGATGCTTCAGTGAACCATCAAGCGGGGAGTGTACTGTAATATAAATGACAGTCTGGACTTAGCGTGCGCTCTGTGTATAGGTGTCTGAACTCTTCTGTGTTAGAGGTACGTTTTCGGGTATCCTGCTGTTACTCGAGCACGCCGTCGAAAATTGGGTGAACAAGTTCGCTACTACTTGTTCTCTTTGCTTCTTTGAACCCGCAGCTACCACAGTGTGAGTAAGGTTTGTTATGTAAAGTTCACACACTATAGAATTTACCCTGCGTGTTTAAAGATAACTCAGAAACTGTTGAACATTCTTACTCGAACAATGCGGTGTGTGTCTACAACAACACCATTATAGACATAACAGTACCGTATAATTTACGTATACATTATTCCGTTGTTTGTCTGGATAACTGAACATAGGACATCTTAGTTTTTAATGATATTTTGCCTACAACTTGTCGTTGATATGTTTCACGCCTGTAATAGCATTTGTTACTAGCTACTGAGCTACCTTGAAAGTGAAAGTAATCGATCTATCTGCATATTAAACTGCATTCGCTCAGATTTTGTAATACAGGGGAGACTACTCTTATCGGAATATTGTTAACATAACTTTAAAGCCCTGTAATACTGATATATGGTTTATATTGGTTTATTAATTTCCTTTTTTGTTTTGTTTACAATCCTTTACCATACAACATTAACAGAGTTTCCATATACAAATAAAGAACCGTGCGAACATAACTCCCTGGTGTTGTGCATTGCATTGGTGGAAATCGTTAAGGGGTTAGCTGTCTGCTATCTTTCAGTAAGAGAGGCAGAACACGTAATATTATATCCGAGTTTACTGAGACTGGGATTGTATTTGCAAATTGCACTCAGGTGGTTGGTCTTTGAATGAAAACTGTAATTTATTTGTTTATACTAAGGCATTTAAACTGCTCGTCCGACCTCAATAAAGTGTTGAGACATCTTTTCTATATATGTTACATTGTATTATGTATATTTTACCAGGAATTTGCTTCGTAGATTTGACTATGAGGGTGATACTTCATGCTTCAAAGCACATATATTGCAGGACAAGAAGCCAAATTTTGGACTGTATTTGTGTTTGTGCTCCTCGAGGAGAAACCACTCCTGTGCGCGATATCAGCCCAAGGGCAAATAACCGATATCAGTCCCGCGCGTGAGGGCAGAAATCCATATCATGATATGGAACGGTGTCATTCAACAGTATCAACGGGGCTAAATGTCCAGTATCACAGGCAAATATGTGATAATAATATTTATATATGAAAATTATATTATTTGAAGCTTTGTCTGCTGGGAGTATGACGAATTAACTCTGGAGATTTGCTAGAAATTCTTGCGAATTGAGGTTCGTCAGTACTTGATTTTGCTTTAAGAACGGTGCTTCTGTCAATATGATTGTTTCAACGACCTAGAGTACCCTTTGTGTGGTCCAGCCAATCAGCGAGTACTGTAGGTTCAACTTTTTCTCGCTTAGACCAATCAAAAACGTGCTGTTCGAATGCAGTTAGGACTATATTCTGGTCCGTCTCCAGATTTACTCTTTCTCGGCCTTCTACATTTAAGTCCCTTCCTCGGGAGTGTTCTTAGGTCCTTATGACTCACCATATCTAGGTTGCCAGCCACAATATGTCTGCATGGTGTATAGAAAAAATTTCGACGATTCACAATCACAACTATAGTCTCCCGCCGTGTATAAGATCCAGTCAAACTTGTTGACAGCCTAGAGTAATTGAATATTTTAGTGGCTATAGATTTAGTATACTTTATATGAAATGTAAGGGGATTCGATGAACTTTAAATAGTTTGGTACAGCGTTGCGTACCTCTGGATCATTCATCTAAGTAGTTAAGTTTCAAGAAAAGCCGGTCTTGGGATGTTTCGTTTATGTTCGCTGGACGATACAATCGAATATACGCTATATCTTGACAAAATTTAGTGATTGTGGGCGGTATTATTTTTCGTGAAGACACAGATCGTTGTATATCTTTGGCTATACGATTTAAAGCTCTCCGAGGTAACGCATACAGCAGTTTACGTAAAACTGCATGTATGTATACTATTGGGTGTGTTAGTTAAACCCACTAAGTAATTTAAAGTGATATGATCGTGAATCAACGCACTATTAAACTTTCTCCAACCATGCCTGCGATGTCTCGCTCTCCGATTTTTCTCTTAAATCCAAAGGGGTTGTTAGATGGGTAGGCGACGTCTATGATCCGAATACTAAAGTTGTCCCAGCCATGGTTGGTCCAGAGAAATGCGTCTCTAGAAGGAATCGTTTTTGCTAACGAATTTTCTGTGATCATTCACCCTAAGATGGAGTCTTTGGGTGGTCCTGTCAACATACTGTTGATCACACTTCTTACAGGAAACTACACAAATACAGTTTGTAGTAGAACAACGAAAATCACGATCAAGATTGCATTTCGAATTACTGGAGACTCGGCCGAGGAACCTGCACTAAGGTTCCTCGGATCTGTCTTACCATTTTTCTTGCTGTGCTCATGATGAAGTTAGGATGTTCATGGGCTCGGCCCCAGGGTCAACTTAACCACCAGCAGAATCCGGGCATACACGGGTTTAAATTACAAGCGGCTGGTCCATCATTCATTATTCAGCCGTTGTCCATTAAAGAATATCCGCATCCATAACCCAAAGACCTGTTCCATAATTTGTATAATAACATTAGCACCAAATTCAAAAGTCAAATTCGTTAATAGCCCGACGCCTATTAAACGTTTCACTCTCCACATCGTAACTACAATTACAAATACACTGTTTTGGTGGCATACTTATTTTGATCTGTAACTCGCTATATAGCTGAAATATTGCTGAATGCGACTTTAAATCTTAATTTCTCTCTCTTTGATCTGTAACAGAAACATTGTACAAACTCGTCAATATGGTTTGTTTCGTTTTTATTTCAAAGTTTACTCTTAGTTTCGAGTTTAATCCTTCCCGATTACTGTTTCTAATAGCTTCTCAAAATATTCTTGTATTATTATAGTAAATTTCATTTTCCTACGTACATTGAATTCCGTTTCCATTTTGCTCTCTCCGTTACTGTCGTTTGGGTCTTTATCCTCTTAAATGTTAAACGTTGTCCATTATCTAAATTATCTTGAGTTCGCCTTCTCCCCGTTTCGCCTTCTCTTTTTGAGACATAAAACAGTTCTCATGGCTACATTTCTTCTCCTGAGGGCGAGAGTTTCAGGATCATTATGAAAAGACATAACGATGGTAATTACGATCTTGAGCAAAAAAATTAATAACAAGCCTAGGCTGCAGGACAGAGAATAAAAAAAACCCCAATTGTACATTAATTGTGTCGCCATAGAAACGATTCATAATAGTATTTACATGTATCCCAAATGCGCCGGCTTTTGTTCAACAGTTTCCAGAGTCGGTGAATTCAGCAGCAGTGGAGATTCTCTGATTGGCGTGCCCATACAGGGATTGTACTGTGTCATTGCTCGTGGTCAATATTATCAGAAAAGGATACTGACCGATATCACGTTGTTGTTTCACCAAACAGTATCAAGCCAACAGCTCCAGTACATTTCGGAGAGTCAGACATGTTTCGCAAAGGTATTTCAAAGATGTACGTCTTTGGACTGGCGCTTCGTTTGTTTATGCCTCAGCTAGTGTACACAAACATTTCGTGCCGTATTGAATACGGTAGAATTTGTGTTTGTGATGGACTATCTTCTTGTGAAAGACCCACATCTGGGATAACCATTGCAAACAGTCAAAATCTGACTCTACCGCCGAAAGCTTTTGCCAACGCCAGCGACATTACGTCGATTAACCTGCGAAATATACGAGCATTCCATATTGATTGTGATGCACTGGTCAGCTTGGAAGGAACATTGACACAATTGCGTGTCAACGGTTTAATATTTCACGATGGTCGAGAGTTTCCGAGCTGTATCCTGGACAACCTTAAAAGGATAAGACACTTGAGTCTTGAAGCATGCACCGTGAGTCACCTGGAAGTCAACGTGTTTCTACATTGTCTTTGACAGTAATTAAAATAAAAAGGTGTGGGCTGAAATCCATTATTTCACCAACTATGATTCAAAAAAGTACTGTCCTAAAAGTAATACGTTTATCGGAAAACCATTTGACCGACAGCGTCTGGGATACGATTGGTCAATACACAGAGCTACACTCCATCGACCTCTCATTCAACAGCCTCACTACCATACCGAGGTCGGCATTACAAAATTTGACTCATCTGAAATATCTTGATCTGGGCCACAATAACATTTGGGCTGTGAGTTCATTTCTCCATCCTGGCTCGGATCTAATCTTCTTCAGTCTGGCATATAACAACGTATCTACGGTGGACAATGATACGTTCTGGGGCAGAGGAATACTCGAACTCCGGCTTACAGAGGATCATCTGTTACAGCTCGCGTACGTCCGTGTCTCTGTATTATACATGGTGTCAGCTAATCTATCTCACCTCCCTGACGGAGTTTTCAACAGAGTTTATGGAATAAGCCATCTACATCTGGAAGACAACCAACTGAATGAAACAAACTGGTTGAGCCCTGAACTATGCCGCTCGCTAAAGTCGCTTACTCTTACATCAAATAGATTCGAGGTGTTTCCATCAGGGTATTTTTGTGAGAATGTATCCAGTAGTGGTCTTGATGTTTACCTCAACCGTAATAGTCTACATACCGTAGATTTTTCTCATATGAGGCTGAGACAAGCTGTATTCAGAAACAACAATATATCTTTGGTTATTAACCCGCGCCTCAGATCCGACACTAACGCCAAACTAGATTTTACTGGCAACAATCTGAAAGAAATTCCCCTAATTCTGCTCCAGTTCCAAGGTCAAGCATATTTATTGTTTCAGCTTCACGCATCGTCGAACAAGCTAACGACTATACCAGCACTAGTTTGTCAAGTAGAAAGGAAGTTAGTGACGGAATCCCTGTCGCTTGATGTCAATGTAGTTCTACATCATAACAATATTAGTGAATTGACACAACTTAATATGAAGGTGTATGACTATGACCAAGTTGACCAGAATTTTCCGAAGATCAGTGTAATATTAGACTTAATGCACAACAACATTTCCACCTTCCCTCCGTGTCCAGTGTTCATGGCTGATACTTACGAGATTGTAAGCATCCGATTGAGTAACAATAACATAAAACATATGGTTTGGGACGATTGTTCACATGCCATCATCTTGTCCTCTCTAGATCTGAGTCATAACGACATGGAGACGTTCGCACTGTCGTCTCGCATGGCCAGGATGTCACACTGGAGAGTTTCTCATCTCTATCTGAATGGGAATAAGTTAACGTCTCTGCCGTGGGATTTCTTCTGTATTGTTACTTTTGTGTCTGTTTTAGACCTACGGGACAACAGACTGGTACATTTACCAGAACTGTGTATGCCCCCACAAGGTGGCCTATTTCGTTCACTGATGTTGTCACAGAATCCCATTCAGTGCTACTGTAAGCTGTCGTCGCTACGAGCAGTCATGCTGCATGACACCGTGTGCTTTTATGTAGTGCCTGAAGGAAACCGCTCTTCTGTGTTGCTCAGGGATTTTTTGAAAGACAATTGCATTGAGAAGAGAAATCTACCCACTGTTATCTCAAAAGCCATCTCCTGGTCGGCATCAGTTTTCTCAGCATCACTGATTTGTTGCATGCATGCATCACATGAGTAGTCATATAAACGGTTTGTCCAGCACAGCTTCGTTAAAATGTGTCAAGCGACTGGTTACCTGGAAGTCAAAAGGGTGATTTTTGTGGGTAAAGTTTGATAGTATATACCCGTACATAAGGACAGAAGGTATATATGTTTGGATCCTTTAGTAAGCTAGCGAGGACATTTTTTCCTGATTTGCAACTAAGGTAAGATATAATTTTTTCACAAGAGAAACATATGAAATCGACTGTGCTTTCTAAGACATACTACCCTGTCTTTTCTGTACCGACGATCAAGCTGTTATGTTTGATTCAAACTTTTTACGAAAGTTATTGATACCTATATATTTTGTAAGCCCAGGCAATATCTGTTTCCGAAGTGGTATGAAAACCTGTAATTTATCAGATTTCTCGAGTCTGTTCTCCGCCGGATGAAGGCCGAACAGAATACGGTAAAGAACCGGATATCGCTCTGCGATAATGGAGATACACGATTCGCAAGCCATCTTATGGATGGCGAAGTGTACGCAAGTGAGCCCGACGCCTATCAAACGTTTCACTCTCCACATTGTAACTACAATCACAAATACACTGTTTTGGTGGTATACTTATTTTGGTCTGTAACTCGCTAAATAGCTGAAATATTGCTGAACCCGACTTTAAATCTTAATTTCTCTCTCTTTGATCTGTAACAAAAACATTGTACAAACTCATCAATATGGTTTGTTTCGTTTGTAATTCAGAGTTTACCCTTAGTTTTGATTTTAGTCCTTTCCGATTACTGTTTCTAATATCTTCTAAAAATATTCTTGTATTATTATACTAAACTTTATTTTTCTATGTGCAATGAATTCCGTTTTTCCATTTTGCTCTCTCCGTTACTGTCGTTTGGGTCTTTATCCTCCTAAGTGTCAAACGTTGACCATTGTCTAAATTATCTTGAGTTTGCCTTCGTGTTTCTCCTTCTCTTTTTTTTACGACATAAAACATTTCTCATAGCTACATTGCTTCGCCTGGGGGCAAAAGTTTCAGGAATATTGGATCATTATGAAAAGACATAACGATGGTAATTACGTTGTTGAGGCTGCAGGGCAGAGAATAGAAAAAACAGTTGTACATTAATTGTGTCGCAAGAGAAACGATTCATAATCATATTTACATGTACATTATCACAAGTGCGCACAAGTTTCCAGAGTCAGTGAATTCAGCAGCAGTGGAGATTCTCTGATTGACGGATCCATACAGGGATTGTACTGTGTCATTGCTCGTGGCCAAGATTATTAGAAGAGAAGGACACTGACCGATATCACGTTGTTGTTTCACCAAACATTATCAAGGCAGCAGGTAACATTCCGGTACACTTCGGAGAGTCAGACATGTTCCGCAAAGGTATTTCGAAGATGTACGTCTTTGGACTGGCGCTTCTTTTGTTTATGCCTCAGCTAGTGTACACAAACATTTCGTGCCGTATTGAATACGGTACCATTTGTGTTTGTGATGGACTATCTTCTTGTGAAAGACCCACATCTGGGATAACCATTGCAAACAGTCAAAATCTAACTCTACCGCCGAAAGCTTTTGCCAACGCCAGCGACATTAAGTCGATTAACCTGCGAAATATACGAGCATTCCATATTGATTGTGATGCACTGGTCAGCTTGGAAGGAACATTGACACAATTGAACGTCAACGGGTTAATATTTCACGATGGTCGAGAGTTTCCTAGCTGTATCCTGGACAACCTTAAAATTCTAAGATACTTGAGCCTTGAAGCACGCTCCCTGAGTCACCTGGAAGGCAACGTGTTTTCTACATTATCTTTGGTGATACTTGACATAAAAAGTTGTGGGCTGAAATCCATTATTTCACCAACTATGATTCTGAAAAGAACTGCCCTAAAAGAAATACGTTTATCTGAGAACCATTTGACCGACAGCGTCTGGGATACGATTGCTCAATACACAGAGCTACGATCCATCGACTTCTCTTTCAACCGCCTCACTACCATACCGAGGTTGGCTTTGCAAAATTGGACTCATCCGGAATATCTTGATCTGGGCCATAATACCATTTGGGCTGTGAGTCCATTTCTCCACCCTGTTTCGGATATATTGAACTTCAATCTGGAGTATAACAACGTATCTACTGTGGACAATGATACGTTCTGGGGCAGAGGAATACGTAAACTCTGGCTTACAGAGCATCATCTGTTACAGCTCGCGTACGTCCGTGTCTCTGAATTATACATGGAGTCAGCTAATCTATCTCACCTCCCTGACGGAGTTTTCAACAGAGTTTATGGAATAAGCCATCTACATCTGAAAGACAACCAACTGAATGAAACAAACTGGTTGAGCCCTGAACTATGCCGCTCGCTAAAGTCGCTTACTCTTATATCAAATAGATTCGAGGTGTTTCCATCAGGGTATTTTTGTGAGAATGTATCTAGTAGTAGTCTTGATGTTCACCTCAACCGTAATAGTCTACATACCGTAGATTTTTCTCATATGAGGCTGCGGCACGCTGTATTCATCCACAACAATGTATCCTTGGTTATTAACCCGCGACTCAGATCCGACACTAACGCCAAACTAGATTTTACTGGCAACAATCTGAAAGAAATTCCTCTAATTCTGCTGCAGTTCCAAGGTCAAGCATATTTATTGTTTCAGCTTCACGCATCATCGAACAAGCTAACGACTATACCAGCACTAGTTTGTCAAGTAGAAAGGAAGTTTGTGACGAAATCCCTGTCACTTGAAGTCAATATCGTTCTAAATCATAACAATATTAGTGAATTGACCCAGCTTAATATGAAGGTGTATGACTATGACCAAGTTGACCAGAAGTTTACGAAGATCAGTGTAAGGTTGGAGTTAAGGAACAACAACATTTCTACTTTCCCTCCGTGTGCAGTGTTCATGGCTGATACTTACGAGATAAGAACGCTCTCGTTGAGCAACAACAACATACAGCACATGGTCTGGGACGATTGTCCTGCGAAATATACGAGCATTCCATATTGATTGTGATGCACTGGTCAGCTTGGAAGGAACATTGACACAATTGCGTGTCAACGGTTTAATATTTCACGATGGTCGAGAGTTTCCGAGCTGTATCCTAGACAACCTTAAAATTCTAAGATACTTGAGTCTTGAAGCATGCACCGTGAGTCACCTGGAAGCCAACGTGTTTTCTACATTGTCTTTGACGGTAATTAACATAAAAGGGTGTGGGCTGAAATCCATTATTTCACCAACTATGATTCAAAAAAGTACTGTCCTAAAAGTAATACGTTTATCGGAAAACCATTTGACCGACAGCGTCTGGGATACGATTGCTCAATACACAGAGCTACAATCCATCGACGTCTCATTCAACAGCCTCACTACCATACCTAGGTCAGCATTACAAGATTTGACTCATCTGAAATATCTTGATCTGGGCCACAATAACATTTGGGCTGAGAGTTCATTTCTCCATCCTGGCTCGGATCTAATCTTCTTCAGTCTGGCATATAACAACGTATCTACGGTGGACAATGATACGTTTTGGGGCAGAGGAATGCGTGAACTCCGGCTTAATGAGGATCATCTGTTACAGCTCGCGTACGTCCGTGTCTCTGTGTTATACATGGTGTCAGCTAATCTATCTCACCTCCCTGACGGAGTTTTCAACAGAGTTTATGGAATAAGCCATCTACATCTGAAAGACAACCAACTGAATGAAACAAACTGGTTGAGCCCTGAACTATGCTGCTCGCTAAAGTCGCTTACTCTTATATCAAATAGATTCGAGGTGTTTCCATCAGGGTATTTTTGTGAGAATGTATCTAGTAGTAGTCTTGATGTTCACCTCAACCGTAATAGTCTACATACCGTAGATTTTTCTCATATGAGGCTGCGGCACGCTGTATTCATCCACAACAATGTATCCTTCGTTATTAACCCGCGACTCAGATCTGACACTCACGCCAAACTAGATTTTACTGACAACAATCTGAAAGAAATTCCCCCAATTCTGCTCGAGTTCAAAGGTCAAGCATATTTATTGTTTGAGCTTTACGCATCGTCGAACAAGCTAACGATTATACCAGCAATAGTTTTCCAAGTAGAAAGGAAGTTAGTGACGGAATCTCTGTCGCTTGATGTCATTGTAGTTCTACATCATAACAATATTAGTGAATTGACACAACTTGATATGAAGGTGTATGACTATGACCAAGTTGACCAGAATTTTCCGAAGATCAGTGTAAGGTTGGAGTTAATGCACAACATTTCCACCTTCCCTCCGTGTCCAGTGTTCATGGCTGATACTTACGATATTGTAAGCATCCGACTGAGTAACAATAACATAAAACATATGGTTTGGGACGATTGTTCACATGCCATCATCTTGTCCAATCTACATCTGAGTCATAACGGCATGGAGACGTTCGCACTGTCGTCTCGCATGGCCAGGATGTCACACTGGAGAGTTTCTCATCTCCATCTGAATGGGAATAAGTTAACGTCTCTGCCGTGGGATTTCTTCTGTATTGTTACTTTTGTGTCTGTTTTAGACCTGCGGGACAACAGACTGGTACATTTACCAGAACTGTGTATGCCTTCACATGGTGGCCTATTTCGTTTACTGATGTTATCACAGAATCCCATTCAGTGCTACTGTAAGCTGTCGTCGCTACGAGCAATCATGCTGTATGATACCATGTGCTTTTATGTAGTGCCTGGAGGAAACCGCTCTTCTGTGTTGCTCAGGGATTTTTTGAAAGACAATTGCATTGAAAAGAGAAATCTACCCACTGTTGACTCGAAAGCCATCTCCTGGTCGGCATCAGTTTTCTCAGCATCACTGATTTGTTGCATGCTATGTTTCATCACATGAGTAACCATATAAACGGTTTATCCAGCATAGCTTCGTTAAAATACGTCAGGCGACTGGTACCCTGGAGATCAATAGGTCGATTTTTGTGGGTAAAGTTTGATAGTGTGTACCTCTATATAAGGAAAGAAGGCCGATAGGTATTACATATTCGGATCCTATAGTAAGCTAGCGAGGACATTTTTTCCTGATTTGCAACTAAGGTAAGATATATTTTCCCACAAGAGAAACATATGAAATCGACTTTGCTTTCTGAGACAGACTACCCTGTATTTTCTGTACCGGCGATCAAACTGTTAATGTTTGGTTCAGACTTTTTATTTGAAGGTTCACAAAATTGACTTAATCTTCAATATTATAGGTAATATTAGTGCCGATATCGGGAATAAAAACAGGTGTGCAATGAAGCTCATCTTAGTTGGTGATCTTTCACCAGGCAAGAAACCCTTTACGGAACTGACCTGTATTTCACAAGACATGGCTGACTGGGGAAGGAGACTTGGAAAAGGGGGTTAGAGTTTGAGTTGACCCAATAAATGAAAAGTTTACTTCTGAGCGGGGGAAATGTGGCATCAAAATAATACATGTTATTCAATTGTTGCTACCTTACGGCTGCTCGTTGCTCGACCTGTTCGAGACCTGTTTGTCGAGCGTCACAATAACGACGCCCGGGCCGGAGTCTTTCGGGCAGCAGCTAGCTTCTACGACTGGGCTATAACTGCCTTGATGGTGTCTTGGATTTTATCTCAAGAACTAATAAATATGCTATGGAATAGGCCTGAAAATTTGACGAAAACACAGAAAACGCATCTTCCGGAAGACTCCTCGAAGCTGCCGTTTTCTATATTATTAATCTTATCTAGTCTTAGCTGAGAGGAATTGAGAACTGAAATTGTATGATTTCGAATCACGTTCAGGGTTATGTTTAGCCTAATTTCACAGCAACACGAGAGAGTTATGGGAAAATTCAAAATAGCTGGCCTGTTGGTGCACCACAAAAGTGATGTTTTTGGATATTTTTTATCCAACGATCTTGCTATCAGGCCTGTTTTGTGTGTGTGTGGGGGACGAAATTGTCCATACCCAGGTGTGGGTGAGACGCAAAAAGCTCAGGCTAAAATCAGAAGCGTATGTTAGCTTGCGCATTGGGCACCGTTTGTAAACATCAGCACCAATATTTCAACTGCGATGGTAATCATTCCTTCACCCCGTGTTCTAAATCCTTCAGTCGGCCTTCTCGTATCCGGTCCGGGTTCAAGTCACAATTACCTCAAGCGCCAGGTATCAAACTTCTCAAATAATGGACGGGGATTTACCACATCCAACAAAATGATAATTAAACTAAACATATGGTGATTGAAAAAGATCTCGGCGTATACTTACAAGCAGCCATGTGCGCCATATCTGAATACATCTCAAGAATCCAAAAAGATTTCTGTGATATTTTATATCTCAGCCACGCTTTTAGTGTAGCTGTTCATGTGAACACCTTCAATGGCATAACCACACTGTCACTAACGCCGGCTTGATCGACATACTATAACATATTCATGTAATAACCCTATCAAGTCATCCGATGGTAAGTGATGCAATGTGTGACCGTTAAATTAGCCCTACCAGGCCTGCGTGAGGGGGTGGGGGCGAGACAAAATGGCGATCTACCAAACTTTCTGCGCAATCTCCAGAACGACAAAACATTTGGAGCTAAGGCTCCGTGACTTTATAGTTTATCGATGTGGGGTCCTGTTGGGCCTATTTCCATAACCCCTCCAGCAGAGGATCACGGGCAAATTCAAGATGGCGATCACATCGGGTCCCAGAAAAGTGATGTTTTCATCATTTTTCTTCAAAATTTCTGCTCTGCGCGATGAAAAGTGGGCAAAATGTATTTTATTTCATATCATATTAATATTTTCTAATTTATCATTGCAGATTTTACGGAGAAATTTCAAAAATAAAAAAATCGAAAAAATCTGATCGAAAAATCACGAAAAATGCCGTTTTTGAAAATGACGTACGTCACGGTGACGTCATCAAAGTGGTCATCTTGTACGTCACGGTGACGTCATCAAAGTGGTCATCCTGGATTCTTTTACCTTTGTGTTTTACAGAGCCCGACCCTAGGGTATAGTGTGGTAAGTTTCAGTTCCCTAGCTCAAGGGGTACGACAAATAATTAGCCCCCCCCCCCACCCGCCCAGGTCAAAATGGGTTAAGAAAACGTACCAAGCGAGAAAATATTATTAGTGGAATGCAAGTTCTTATTCAGAACACAATTCTGTGAAGCGTGAGGCCTACCAAGTAGTTCAATCGCCTCTTTGCAATTAGAATTACAAACAACTAAATCGCAATGATTTGTACAGATGGTAAGATCCCTCGCCGACCATAAGGCCACCAGCAGAATCTCATTAAGGACAGATAACAATCGAACACCAAATAGAATGATGGTGGAAAAGATGCCGGAGTACTGACAAGAAATAACATGAATAACGCAAATCTTTGTAAAATGCAAGATCCTATTCGAACAACAGGTCTGCTAAGCCCCAGGCTGAACAAATCTCTCCATTCTCCATCTTGAAAGGCCACTAGCATGTCAGGTTTGCCGTTCTGTTTTGAGTCTAAGAGTAGTTGCCTTCCACTTGGTTAGCGAAAACAGATTTGCTATATTCTCGTCCGTGTTCGTAATTTCAGAATACTTTTCGTATATGAAATACATTCAGTTTTGTCACGACTACCAGTGTAAATTATCAACTGTCGATTGTATCAATGTTTACTCTAGTTTCAGTTAGCTTACGTTGAGTCCAGCTCTGTACTATAATGGCTGCCGGTGCAGGAGGGGTGTTTTTCTCACTCTACGTTTTAGCGATTTTTATTCAAATCTATCCGAAAGGATGCGAAGTTCGTGCACATATCGCAGGAAATAAGTTATTACATCCAGCTGGTGAATTTCTGACGACACACATTCACAGAAATGCTGGTTATTCCAAAATTATGGAGCTGTACAAATCGGTCAGCAGAAACCTGCATATGGGAAGTCATGCACGATCAATGTGTACATACGAACACCGATCAGCTGTCAGGTACCTGGCTTTAATGTCATTACTTCTGAGTGGAGACATAGAACTTTGTCCCGGTCCTTGTGATATATGTGGAGAACGTGTGGACCCTGTCCAGAGTGACATCACTTGTACTACCTGTGCTGGAATATTCCATATGACGTGTGTGAATATGAATATTGTTTTATTAGCTGATATATGGAGAGGTACAGGTGAGTGGTACTGCATGAACTGTGTACCGTTTGGCTTTAATAGCTCGCTATTCTCACCTCGCCTCAGCGGCACTACAATAACGCCAGACCCCAACTTGAATGACAATCAGGGGTTACATAATGTTCCTGGTCAACTCTTCAATGTACCTGTATTACCGAGAGGCCTGAGCGTTGCGCATTTGAATGTGCGTAGTATACTACACAAACTGGACCAGGTAAAAATCCTGCTATTACATCACAAGTTTGACGTGTTGGCCATAAGCGAGTCCTGGACAAATGAGGAAAAACACTCCGACGATGACTTGAAAATAAACGGCTTTATTCTAAAACGACAAGACCGAAATGACGGACGAAGAGGCGGAGGTGTGATGTTGTATATTTCCGAGAAACTTCCGTTTAAACCAAGGCTTGATCTTACATTAGAGCCCTTGGAAAGTATTAGTGTGGAAATTCGCTTTAAGGAGACAACTCCGATATTGGTAACCTGTATGTACAGACCCCCCGACTTCAATACAGGCTTCTATGATTCGATAACCCACTTCATTGAAACTATTCCATCGCAGTACGAGTCCATAATTGTCGGTGACTTTAATTACGACTTATTAAATGATCCTGATGGGGACGATTTTCTGGGTCATATGAATGACTTTCAGTATCATCAATTAATTCGTGAACCGACGAGAATAACAGACAAATCAGAAACTTTGATTGATCACATCTATGTTAATGAACCAACTAATGTTGTGACATCCGGCGTAGCTTCAGTAGGAATAGCAGATCACCGTCTCGTATATTGTGTCAGGAAGTTGAGAGGTGGTGTAAGTAAGGATAACAGTCACGTGACAATAAGTTATCGAAACTACAAATCTGATTTCCTTCATGATTTGTCAGAATTACCATGGTCAGTGGTTGAAATATTCACGGACCCGAATGACGCATGGGTGTTTGGAAGGATTTATTCTTCCGTATCGTAAATAAGCATGCCCCGTTAAGACACCGGAGGGTAAAGAAAACTTCAATTCCGTGGATTAACGATGATGTTCTAAATGCTATTCATCACCGAGATTATCTGTTGAAAAAATTCGAACTGACCAAAGATAAGTCAATTTCATTGTCGGGTTAACAAAACGAGTGCGATCTGAATATCTCCGTAATACAATAGAAGAAAACCGATCAGACTCGAAATGCCTTTGGAAAACCCTGAGGAACATTCTGCCTGGAAAATCTGCTACACTGCCGCAAAGGATTGTGATTGATGGAAATGAATTTGAATCAACTGCAGAAACTGCTGATCAGTTTAATCATTATTTCTCAAGCATTTGTCAAAACTTAGCAGACTCACGGACAGGTGGAGAACCTACATATAGGTCTAATAATGAAATACCCATGTGTCCAGATGCTATAGATATGCCTTATATTACTCAGAAATTTGTTGCCAATGAAATACAAGCCATGCCTGATGCCAAAGCCACAGGGCTTGATGGCATTACAGTCCGGCTACTCAAGGCTGCTTGTCCCGCAATCCTACCATCGTTGACTTATGTATTGAATATGTCTTTGAGCAGTGGAATTGTACCCGATGAATGGAAATCTGCCAAAGTGTTCCCACTTTATAAAAGTGGCGATCGTAGTGACGTTAATAATTATCGTCCAATTTCGGTCCTCCCGATCGTTAGTAAAATCCTAGAGAGAGCTATACATACATGTAATAGCGTTTATAGCTTTCTGGAAGAAAACAAGTGGCTGTCATTGTGCCAGTCTGGTTTCCGTCAATCTCACTCGACGGTTACATCATTAACAAAATTATATGATGACTTTCTGTGCAGTCTTAATGACGGTAAACTCTCAGTGGCTGTGTTAATTGATCTCAGAAAGGCCTTCGACACAGTCGACCACACTATCTTGCTGAGAAAGTTGAATGCCTGTGGAATCAAAGGGGCTTTATATGAATGGTTTAAATCGTATTTAACTAATCGTAGCCAGTGTGTTGTCATGCAAACTCATCGAACAGACCCCAAACATGTTAATATTGGCATACCACAAGGGTCAATTTTAGGTCCCTTGATGTTTTTGATATTTGTCAATGACCTACCGGATGCCATTAAGTATTCGGTGGTTAACATGTTTGCGGACGATACCACAATTCACTTTTCTGATAAATGCCTACAGACTTCTTTAAATAGAGTGCAGACTGATTTGAATAGTCTGTCCAATTGGATGAACGATAACAAACTTATATTAAATGTACTAAAACTGTGTTCATGATCATACGAACTAAACAGCGACGCATTGATGATGAAGTCGTGTCGCTTGTTATCAGGGGTGAAGAGATCAATAGGGTTCAAGAGGCTAAATTACTGCGCGTATTTTTCGATGAAACTTTAACATTCAGGTCTCATATCAATGCGCTATGTGGAAAAATTTCGAGAAAACTCTACCTTCTACAGAAGTTAAGAGATTTCGTACCTCTACACGTTCTTAAAATGCTTTTTAACTCCTTAGTTCTGCCTAATTTTGACTATTGTGACACGGTATGGGGCAATGCAGAACACGGCCAAATAAACAGGCTGCTGAAGTTACAGAAGAGAGCGGCAAGGATAATACTAAGGGCCCCGTCTAGGACCGCTTCGGCGGATATGTTTAGTGATTTGGGATGGATTACTATCCCACACAGAGTTCTGCTTCATAAGGCAGTTTTAATGTATAAAATAAGCCATGGCATGACTCCAGAGTATCTGTCCTCTTTGTTTCGCCCTATGACAAGTAACAGAACTAGGGCGGGGAGTCGTGGAGACTTGGTCGTACCACGACCTAAGCTTGAAGTATTTCGAAAAAGCTTTCAATACTCTGGAGCCAAGTTATGGAATATTATTCCAGATGAAATTAAAACATCATTATCTGTTTACAGTTTTAAGTCAAAATTTTTAAAAGCAAACGTAATACATTTAATTGATAGCTTGTAATATATGAATTTAATTAGACCAAAGATTCTTAATCATATTTATGGAGAATGAGTCAAATAGTGCAATATGACTTATTTGTGATATGCTTCAGCTGCTTAGATCTTATGTGTTAAATTTATTATTATATTTTATTGTTAATATCTATATATACTAATATTTTATTAACACTTTCCTGGGCCTCAAGGAAGACTAGCCTGTGTGCTAATTGGGCCACCCAGTTTAAATAAAGTATTTATTATTATTATTATTATTATTATTTGGTTTGGCTTACTTGACAGAAAAGTGACGAAATCCATCCCGAATCTCTCCAGCGCCCAGCTCACGTCACACCAGAAATAAATAGGCAACCTGATAGAATCTAATTATATCTGTCTGAAACCGGAAGTAAACAAGACAAATATAAGTTGGAACTGAAGTTAAAAGCAGATTTCCTGTGCCCACTCTGTGTGGGCACGACCTCGTTTTGGTCCCAAATGAAAGTTGGTCAATCTGTTCTCCGTCGATGTTATGCGGGGGTTTCCCATCACAATTATAATCTGGAAAACATTATTCGTGATCTTTGTTATGTCTTAATATGAGCTTTGTTGTAAATAATATAATTAAGCGCAACATACAAATGTGGTAATAATGATGCCGGCGCACTGACAAAAGATTGAAGCGATGTCGTCTGGCGACTAAAAGGCAACCATAAGCAACTAGATCCGATCTATTTTGTTCAATTTTCAAATGCTATGGACGCAATCATACTATACTTTTGAAAATATGAGGGAAAATATGAAAATATGAAAGTTGCAATTCTACTGATTAAATACTAAATTGCTATGCTGACCTATACTGTAATTTGACTGTCGCAGAAGGGCTTAGTTTTCGCTTGCGTACATGGAATGAGGACGGAAGCTGGCCATGGCAATGAGTGCGAAGAGCAATGGAGATATCCGTGCGCGTGAGAATGATGCTTCGTGATCTGACGAAACCAACACTCTTTTGTTGATGACGAAGCCACGAATTTGAACTTTCGGCAGAGCTGATTGGTTATAGGATCCCAAGATTTAGCTTCGTTTGTTATTTTCTCTTTCAAAATATTCACCTTTGAGATTTATAGGAGAAACCTAGCAACATTTTGGAACAAAAACAATTCTTGCCTCTTTTCATGATCCATCCCCAAACTGTTGCCATGGAGATGTCAAATAGCACGAGACCTCCAAAAAAAGGTTTAAAACTATGGTGGCCGAGAGGGGCCATCGTCACTTCGCTATCGTGCCATAGAGCGATAGAGCGATAGGGCTATGGCGATAGAGCGATGGCGATAGAGCGATAGAGCGATAGCGATAGAACGAAGTACATGATTGCGCATGACTACACCAAAACGAAACAAGTCGACATTTTTGTCTATACCTTTGTGTTCACGGTATTTATCGGTACAAGATTTTCATGGCGATCAAAATGAATATCAACGCCATGCATACTAAGAAAAATTCTTCACAAGAAAGCGACTCGGAGTTGATTCAAGGAATGCTATTATGAATATATATAAAAATAAAACCCTTGATTAATGACACGGAGGGGGGAAGGATTGACGCTTATTAATGTTCAATTATTGGAGAACGTTGATAGGATATTAATTTATTAAGATTTGCCTCTCCCCCTTACTCCCGCCATGCACAAAGAACGGAATGTCTCAAAGAGCGGAGACCAAGGACCACTTGGTCTCTCCACCCCCAATAATTACGAGGGGGTGCCTTGAAATGAGCCGAAAATTAGTAGGGAAGCGTGTGAAATAAATCTAAAATTACCTGGGGGTGTACCCCGACCCACCTCTTTAATTCTTCCTTCGCGGATCTCAACTTGTCGTGATACTCACACTCAAGAGAATGTGACGCTGGGTCCATTGAGTTTTGGCCGATACCTTCTCCATGGGTTCTAGTAGAGCTTCAAAATCGTGGCAGGCTCGGTACGGGAAGTAGCGGTATGCCATGAGAACGTCAAAGCTTTCTTCCGCCAGCTCTTCAAATATGGTGAGTGTGCTGTGGAAGACGCCGCCGGGGAATTTTCGTTTAACGGTATTGTCACAGGTTTTCTCGTGACGGTGTAAAAGCCAAGACAGTTTGAACACGCGATGGTATTTACTACAACTGTACGACTGGGCATAGATATTCATGTACGTAATATACGAGAAATGCCCGCCAGCGTCCGTTTGGTACAAATTCAAGTTCATGGTTGTGTCATACTTCCCCGGGGAACGATGCACGAGGCGGGCTACGAGTCGAGGGTCATCCTTGTATTCGTCATCCACGTGTTCGGACAGACTATACACGACAATATTAACGTGGAACAAGCTTCCGCCACATCTAGTTGTGATAACGGGACCCCACGAAAGTGCTGTTTTCCATGTTCTGTTCACGTAAATATTAGTAGTATAGAAAAGCTATTTAAAGTCATATTGACCTCTTTGCACTTAAACTTGAGGCGTTGGCGCTGGAGATTGGAAAGTGACCTCTGCCAGAGTTTGGCCGCCATCTTGAATTTGGTAAAAAACGTGACCAATGTGGCAGCGGCTTATTCTGTTGAACTCGGATACAAGGTCACGTGACCTTTGTATTCCTCCGCGATGATGCGGTCATGTCTGGCGGTGATGCGGTCGCGTTAAAAAGCTTCCGCGGAGAAAAAGAATTCAAATACGCTGCATGGTCCGATTGGGTCGTATGAGGCATCAATGTGAAGCATTCGTGAAGGGGCATCTGATGGGCTGGGTGCGGGGTTGAAATAGCGTCACTCTACGCATGCGCGGTGGACCAAGGGTATGGAAATAGACGTTTTGGGATCTAGGGGAGCCACTAATGGTCCAATTGGGTCATATGAGGTATCAATGTGAAGCCTATGTGAGGGGGCATCCGACGGGTGGATGTGGGGTTGGAATATCGGCATTCTGCGCATGCGCAGTAGACCAAGGGTATCGGGATCTAGGGGAGCCACTATTGGTCCGATTGGGTCGAGTGAGGTATCAATGTGAAACCTATGTGAGGGGGCATCTGACTGGACTAGTGGCTCGGGCGTTGTCACCATTCTGCGCATGCGCAGACAGGGAATTGTGGGAAAAGGGTATGGAAATAGACGTTTTGGGATCGAGGGGAGCCCCTAATGGGCCGATGGAGTCGTATGAGGTATCAATGTGAAGCCTATGTGAGGGGGCATCCGTCTGGAGTAGTGTCTCGGCCGTTGTCAACATTCTGCGCATGCGCAGACAGGGAATTGTGGGAAAAGGATATGGAAATAGACGTTTTGGGGTCTGGGTGGCCCACTAGTGGCCCTATGGAGTCGTATGAGGTATCAATGTGAAGCCTATGTGAGGGGGCATCTGACTGGACTAGTGGCTCGGGCGTTGTCACCATTCTGCGCATGCGCAGACAGGGAATTGTGGGAAAAGGGTATGGAAATAGACGTTTTGGGATCGAGGGGAGCCCCTAATGGGCCGATGGAGTCGTATGAGGTATCAATGTGAAGCCTATGTGAGGGGGCATCCGTCTGGAGTAGTGTCTCGGCCGTTGTCAACATTCTGCGCATGCGCAGACAGGGAATTGTGGGAAAAGGATATGGAAATAGACGTTTTGGGGTCTGGGTGGCCCACTAGTGGCCCTATGGAGTCGTATGAGGTATCAATGTGAAGCCTATGTGAGGGGGCATCTGATTGGACTAGTGGCTCGGGCGTTGTCACCATTCTGCACATGCGCAGACAGGGAATTGTGGGAAAAGGGTATGGAAATAGACGTTTTGGGGTCTGGGTGGCCCACTAGTAGTCCTATGGAGTAGTATGAGGTATCAATGTGAAGCCTATGTGAGGGGCATCCTCCTGGACTAGTGACTCGGCCGTTGTCAGCATTCTGCGCATGCGCAGACAGGGAATTGTGGGAAAAGGGCATGGAAATAGACATTTTGCGGTCGAGGTGGGCCCCTAATCGTCCGATGGGGTCGAGTGAGGTATCGCTGTAAAGGATACGTGAGGGGGCATCCGCCTGGACTAGTATGACGTGGAACTGACGTCATCCTGCGCATGCGCAGTAGACAAAATGTATGGAAATAGACGTTTTGGGGTCTAGGTGGACCACCAATGATCCAATGGAGTTGAGTGAGGTATCAATGTAAAGCAGCATCCGCCTGGACTAGTGTGTCGTCCGTGTTCGACATTCTGCCCATGCGCAGACAGGGAATTGTGGGAAAAGTGCATGGAAATAGACGTTTTGGAGTCGAGGTGAGCCCCTAGTGAACCGATGGAGTCTTATGAGGTATCGTTGTGAAGCATTCGTGAAGGAGCATCCGCCTGGACAAGTGTGTCGTTCGTGTTCAACAGTCTGCGCATTCTCAGACAGGGAATTGTGGGAAAAGTGCATTGGAAGGAACGTTTTGGGGTCTAGGTGGGCTACCAATGGTCTGATTGAGTCGAATGAGGTATCAATGGGATGCATACGTGAGGGTGTATCCGCCTGGGTGGATGGGTGTTAGGAATATCGTTATTCTGCGCATGCGCCGGCAGGCCGTAATATGGAAATAGACATTTTGAGGCCGATATGGACCACTATGGATCCGAATGTGTCTAGGGAAGTGTTATTTTGTAGCACTCGGGGTGTAGACCACGACTTGAAGGGATGTCCACGTCACCTGTGACGTCACTGGTGACGTCACTGGTGAGAGTAGTAGCGAAAGCGGGAGTTTCGATCGGAGGTGCGCTGGAGTGCATTTGGAGTAGATAACGGCCTATTTTTACATCCAACTACCTGGTAGAGTTACCTGTTAGTGTGGGTGTATGCGCGCGTGTGAGTGAGTGAGTGAGTGAGGCGTGCACAACGCCCGTGAGGCGTCCCCAACGCCCGTCTTAACGCATGGACGCACTAACGACGGTGAGTGAGTGAGTGAGTGAGTGAGTGAGTGAGTGAGTGAGTGAGTGAGTGAGTGAGTGAGTGCGATCCGACTGGACTAATGTATCGTCCGTTTTCATCATTTTGCGCTTGCGCAGTCTGGTTGTCGTATAGAAAGCAGGCATTTGGGGAATTCGTGGAGGTTTGTTGAGTGGTTGACCATCCCGGGTCAAATGGACCGTGTGGGGTATCAGTGTGAAGCTCTCGTAGGAAAAGTGGAAATTGCCTCTCATTTGTGGGGCGCTCACTTTCGAATGCGTGGGGCGTTGCCCTCAGCCAATCAGAAGCGAGTATTTTGACCCAGTGCATTATGGGACATATCCAAGATGGCGGCGTCTGCCTTCTGGTTCAAGATGGCGGCACGTCCGGTGTCGAAAACTGACCATTTTGTCGGAATGTGGTCATCTGGTGTCGAAAACTGGACCTTGTATGGGTCCCGCCTAATTTGGTGTAGAGATGGAACACTATTGGTCCGAATGCGCCCTGTGGGGTGTCATCTTGTAGTTCTCGGGGTGCAGATCACGGTTTGAGAGATGTTCACGTCATCTGTGATGTCATTGGTGAAGTCATCAGTAGGAGTAGTAGCCAAAGTGGGCAATTTGGGACAGTGAAAGAAGGTATTTGGTGTAGAGATGGACCACCCTTGGTTCGAATGTGTCGTGGGAAGTGTCATCTTGCAGTTCTCGGGGTGTAGACTCCATTTGAGGGATGTCCACAGCATCTGTGACGTCATCACGTCACGAGTAGTAGCGAAAGAACATGCTTTATAATTGGCTCAGTGCCAATTTTTTCCCACGATTTGGACTGATGAGGGACACATGTTCATTCCTATATTTACATACACTACCACCACCACCACACACCACCACCAACACCACCACCACCACCACCACCACCACACACCGCCACACACCACCAACACCACCACCAACGGCACCACCAACGCCACCACCGGGCGTTGACGGGCGTCAACGCCCGGTGGTGGTGGTAGCCCCCGTGTGGCAGAGCTCTTGGATCGGAGCTCTCGGAGCACAGGTACACGCGCATGCCTGCGATGACGTCATTTCTGAGCTCTGAGCTCCACAAGCTTTGAGCTCCGAGAGCTCCGATCCAAGAGCTCTGCCACACGTGGGCTACCACCACCACCGGGCGTTGACGCCCGTCAACGCCCGGTGGTGGCATTGGTGGTGGTGTTGGTGGTGTGTGGCGGTGTGTGGTGGTGGTGTTGGTGGTGGTGTATGGTGGTGGTGGTAGTGTATGTAAATATAGGAATGAACATGTGTCCCTCATCAGTCCAAATCGTGGGAAATAATTGGCACTGAGCCAATTATAAAGCATGTTCTTTCGCTACTACTCGTACTGATGACGTCACAGATGCTGTGGACATCCCTCAAATGGAGTCTACTCCCAGAGAACTGCAAGATGACACTTCCCCCGACACATTCGAACCAAGGGTGGTCCATCTCTACACCAAATATCTTCTTTCACTGCCCCAAAATGCCCACTTTGGCTACTACTCCTACTGATGACTTCACCAATGGCATCACAGATGACGTGAACATCCCTCAAACCGCGGTCTGCATCCCGAGAACTACAAGATGACACCCCACAGGACGCATTCGGACCAATAGTGGTCCATCTCTACACCAAATTAGGCGGGACCCATACAAGGTCCAGTTTTCGACACCAGATGACCACATTCCGACAAAATGGTCAGTTTTCGACACCGGACGTGCCGCCATCTTGAACCAGAAGGCAGACGCCGCCATATTGGATATGTCCCATAATGCACTGGGTCAAAATACTCGCTTCTGATTGGCTGAGGGCAGCGTCCCACGCATCCGAAAGTGAGCGCCCCACAAATGAGAGGCAATTTCCACTTTTCCTACGAGAGCTTCACACTGATACCCCACACGGTCCATTTGACCTGGGATGGTCAACCACTCAACAAACCTCAACGAATCCCCCAAATGCCTGCTTTCTATACGACGACCAGACTGCGCAAGCGCAAAATGATGAAAACGGATGATTAGTCCAGTCGGATCTCACTCACTCACTCACTCACTCACTCACTCACTCAGGGTGCACTCGACACTAGGCCACGGTGTCGCACAAATGGCCCCTCCCTAATTTCATAATATGGAAGGTCGCCTGTTTTTGACAGCATGGTATCTATAGTATCACCCTGCTGGACGTAGCCATTTCTTCAAACGAGGATATAACATTTGCTTGCTGGTCTCAACTACGCGCCACTACGGAGTCAATCGTTTCCGGAATTGAATATCAGGCAGGCCAAAATCCTCACTTTTTCGGGAAACGAAAATGATGATTCCTTTACGGCGATAAAATTTTACAAAAAACGAGTAGGTCGACCCCCTGTTTTTTTCGCCATTTTAAATTGTCCTTTGGACGGGAAACACTTTAACATACATAAGAAGAAAATCATTTCGTACGTTTTCTCTGGGTTGCGGGTAGAATTTGACACATTTTCATATATTTTAAGGAATTTTTCGGAAAAGTTAAAGAAGGTTTAAGGAGGATTGCGCGTCTTTCATTTTCAATTTCAATAGCTCACTTGCCTCCTGGAATAATGGCATGAGTGTGCCCATTCGGAAAATATATACTTTTACAGGGGTTTTCTTAAAGATTTCACATATATTTTAGGCCGAAGACCCGAACCCATGTCTATTTTTAACCGCACATCATTTAGGTGTGGAATGCACCCTTAATGTAGGCTTCATTGCACGGTTATAATACACGAGTAGGCTAAATATTGTATGATCTCCTGCACTACATTCGTTAAAAGCGCTTATTCGGACCTTGTAATGACCTTGAAACTAGCCTATGTTTATGTATACTATGATTGTCCTTTTGAATTTGGTGCTAATACTGTTATGTGGAAAATGGAATCGGTCTTTGGATTATGGACGCGGATATTCTCTAATGGACGACGGCTGGATTATGAATGACGGACTAGACGCTTGTAATGATATGGAACGGGATAGTAAAGTTCATTTATCTTAGTCAGAAATGTTTCGATTTTATGCATACTACATGGTATGATATCATTGTCCTTGCATATATGCTATTTGGACCTATACAGAATAATCTCCCCTTGGTTAGGCACATATGTTACGCTTAGTGACCTGTATGTCCCAATTATTGTCAATGTGAATGTCAAAGTGATTAATTTTCAATACCGATCACACCAGCACCCTGATCTAAAGTGAATAAGAGCGTATTATTCTGGTTTTGTTCCTTTTATCTCGAAGTTTGTACTCCCACCCCCCAATTTTTTGAAAAAGTCGGAATGAAAAATTATTGATAATTTGGCTCGAATTTAAGCTATTTTTGCGTTTATTTTGCTTCTCATGCCTCATTCGAAAGCTGGTCAACGCTCCCGATTTTTGTTCATGGCTTTTATTGTCACGGTCAAAATATAATGCTATAATATTCTTATTGAGCTCTGAAACTCTCGATTTTTCAGCAAAAGTCGCAAAAACAAAGATGGGGCAGGGGGAAAGTGATTGACGGGATATCCGATAAAACTGCATACTACAAGCAGGTGTCGCATACCAAGAAACTCGCAAACACTCCCAGATTGGCATAGCCTTGAGAACAGAAATTCTGAGAAGACACCCTAGCCTTAAGGGTGCACTCTACACTAGGCCACGGTTTCGCACAAATGGCCCCTCCCTAATTTCATAATAAGGAAGGTCGCCTGTTTTTGACAGCATGGTAATTCTTCTTCCCTTTCTACTAACTGATATCTATAGTATCACCCTGCTGGACGTAGCCATTTCTTCAAACGAGGATATAACATTTGCTTGCTGGTCTCAACTACGCGCCACTACGGAGTCAATCGTTTCCGGAATTGAATATCAGGCAGGCCAAAATCCTCACTTTTTCGGGAAACGAAAATGATGATTCCTTTATGGCGATAAAATTTTACAAAAAACGAGTAGGTCGACCCCCTGTTTTTTTCGCCATTTTAAATTGTCCTTTGGACGGGAAACACTTTAACATACATAAGAAGAAAATCATTTCGTACGTTTTCTCTGGGTTGCGGGTAGAATTTGACACATTTTCATATATTTTAAGGAGTTTTTCAGAAAAGTTAAAGAAGGTTTAAGGAGGATTGCGCGTCTTTCATTTTCAATTTCAATAGCTCACTTGCCTCCTGGAATAATGGCATGAGTGTGCCCATTCGGAAAATATATACTTTTACAGGGGTTTTCTTAAAGATTTCACGTATATTTTAGGCCGAAGACCCGAACCCATGTCTATTTTTAACCGCACATCATTTAGGTGTGGAATGCACCCTCACCGTCGTTAGTGCGTCCATGCGTTAAGACGGGCGTTGGGGACGCATCACGGGCGTTGTGCACGCCTCACTCACTCATTCACTCACTCACTCACTCACTCACTCACTCACTCACTCACACGCGCGCATACACTCACACTCACAGGTAACTCTACCAGGTAGTTGGATGTAAAAATAGGCCGTTATCTACTCCAAATGCACTCCAGCGCACCTCTGATCGAAACTCCCGCTTTCGCTACTACTCTCACTGGTGGCGTCACCAGTGACGTCACAGGTGACGTGGACATCCCTTCAAGTCGTGGTCTACACCCCGAGTGCTACAAAATAACACTTCCCTAGACACATTCGGACCCATAGTGGCCCATATCGGCCTCAAAATGTCTATTTCCATACTACGGCGCAGAATAACGATATTCCTAACACCCATCCACCCAGGCGGATACACCCTCACGTATGCATCCCATTGATACCTCATTCGACTCAATCAGACCATTAGTGGCCCACCTAGACCCCAAAACGTTCCTTTCAATGCACTTTTCCCACAATTCCCTGTCTGCGCATGCGCAGACTGTTGAACACGAACGACACACTTGTCCAGACGGATGCTCCTTCACGGATGCTTCACAACGATACCTCATAAGACTCCATCGGTTCACTAGGGGCTCACCTCGACTCCAAAACGTCTATTTCCATACCCTTTTGCCACAATTTCCTGTCTGCGCATGGGCAGAATGTCGAACACGGACGACACACTAGTCCAGGCGGATGCTGCCTCATGACTGCTTTACATTGATACCTCACTCAACTCGATTGGACCATTGGTGGTCCACCTAAACCCCAAAACGTCTATTTCCATTCATTTTGTCTACTGCGCATGCGCAGGATGACGTCAGTTCCGCGTCATACTAGTCCAGGCGGATGCCCCCTCACGTATCCTTTACAACGATACCTCACTCGACCCTATCGGACGATTAGGGGCCCACCTCGACCGCAAAATGTCTATTTCCATGCCCTTTTCCCACAATTCCCTGTCTGCGCATGCGCAGAATGCTGACAACGGCCGAGTCACTAGTCCAGGAGGATGCCCCTCACATAGGCTTCACATTGATACCTCATACTACTCCATAGGACCATTAGGGGCTCCCTAGATCCCAAAACGTCTATTTCCACACCCTTTTCCCACAATTCCCTGTCTGCGCATGCGCAGAATGGTGACAACGCCCGAGCCACTAGTCCAGTCAGATGCCCCCTCACATAGGTTTCACATTGATACCTCACTCGACCCAATCGGACCAATAGTGGCTCCCCTAGATCCCAAAACGTCTATTTCCATACCCTTGGTCTATTGCGCATGCGCAGAATGCCGATATTCCAACCGCACACCCACCTGTCGGATGCCCCCTCACATAGGCTTCACAATGATACCTCATATGACCCAATTGGACCATTAGTGGCTCCCCTAGATCCCAAAACGTCTATTTCCATACACTTGGTCCACCGCGCATGCGCAGAATGACGCTATTTCAACCCCGCACCCAGCGCATCAGATGCCCCTTCACGAATGCTTCACATTGATGCCTCATACGACCCAATCGAAACATGCAGCGTATTTGAATTCTGGGGACTACTTTTTCTCCGCGGAAGCTTTTTTCCACGACCGCATCACCGCCAGACATGACCGCATCACCGCGGAGGAATATAAAGGTCACGTGACCTTGTATCCGAGTTCAACAGAATAAGCCGCTGCCACATTGGTCACGTTCTTTTACCAAATTCAAGATGGCGGCCAAACTCTGGCAGAGGTCACTTTCCAATCTCCAGCGCCAACGCCTCAAGTTTAAGTGCAAAGAGGTCAATATGACTTTAAATAGCTTTTCTATACTACTAATATTGTTCCCAATAGCAGTTGGCAATTCGATCACACTTGTCGGGTCGCGCCTGGTTGAGATGTATAGCCAGGCAGCCAAATACACATTTCCGATCGGTGTACGGACCATTAGACCCACTCACCAAGACGTACACGCCTTTCCGGATTGTCAGTCAGGGCGGTAAGTTGACGGGGGCGCCGATGGGTGGTCGATCATTTTAGTCACGTAAAACGTAACATTCGTCGTCATCTCCACCTGCCATTTGGTGTTGGGGCGTTGTTGTCGGGTCCATTCCAAGCTATCCAAGCTTTCTAGTTGTTCCAGTACCGTGCAGCGGCGGCGGAAGCTCCCAAAAACTTGGGGAGGGGGGGGGGGGGCTCGACTATCATAGCACTTTAGGCGAGGGTCCAGGGGTCGCCTAGGCCCCGGAAGTTCCGCGCTCCTAGATGGCTGTAGACGCATTCTGGCCGATTTCCGGCATATAAAACGACATATCATCACTATATAATCAACTACATTTTGAGATTGTTTTTGTGATTTTTCTCGTCATTTAAAAGAAAAATTGAGTTGATAACTTTTGAATGTAAAAAAGTATTTTCATATATCGATGTAGACCCGTTAGGGTCATCCAGATATATATAGGGGAGCTATAACTATTGTAACAGGAAGTGCCCGGTTTACTCTTGCACAAAACAAAGTTCTTGCGCTGAAAGAAATAGTTCTGAAGCTTTTTCTTCTTGATAACCTTTTTTTTGTCTTTTGAATTATTTTTGTTGTTCTTTTACATAAGCAGAATATAATAGATGTGTCTTGATTTTTTTAAGTGCTCAGTTGTTGTTTTTGAGGGTTTGCTAGTTTCTAGTTCAAAGTAGGTCGTCTGCTAGATCAGAGACTGTCGTCTGCTAAATCAGAGACTTTAAGAGGAAAAACCTGGTTGATTTTTTTGTCTGTGTATTTCACTTTTTTTTTACATGAAATGGCTTGTTTGGGCATTATTAATGTATAGTTTTTTGTATACTGCATTTCCAATTACATGTACCTCTTCACTTTCCTCATTTCTTTGTTTTCACTGTGTTTAAAAGGGAATTTTGGTAAATGAATTTGAGTGTAGTCCCTCCTTGAGACCCTCTTCAGCAATGCAACACAGCAATGCAACTGACCCAGTTTTGGGGGCCAGACTTCAAAACAATGTAATATACATGTACAAGCTGGCTTTCATCATAACATGGAGTCTACTATGAACTGAGCTAGCCTGCACAGGTTTTTAACAGGAAATAGGTACCTTGACTGATGAAATAAACTTAACATACTCAGAATAATATTGGCCATAAATTCCTTTCGCATTAATCCACAATATGGTACAGAGTTAATTACCGGTACCAACAGCTTGATCAAGTGTCATATCCGAATCCTGTATGGTAACCAGCCCTCTTCTATAAAGAATTGTGAATGTGAATCATGATGAAAAGTTGTCTTGTGTAGTCAAACAAACATGACAGCAAGAAATATATTTGTAAACATTTAATCATATGCCAAGGCTGTAGCCAGAGATCTTTATTCACGAGCCATATTCACTCTCTGCACTGTAGGTATGAACATGATGTTGACCACCAAGACAGCTGGACGTGTTTTAGGAGAGCTCCTGACTCAGTGGCATATACAAGTGTATTGCAGTGTTTTCCTAGTTCAGTTATTTATTTGTTTTACTAAGCCTAGAGTATTGAGATAGTTATCTAACAGTGTTGTGACAAAGACAGACAAGGAAGTTTTCATTTATTTGGAAGAAGCGTCAAGTGGAAGCCATATCACATCTGAAAGACATAATCGGGTGATGAGGATTTAAAAGTCAGCTGCCGGAAAACTGCAACACTTACGTGTGCAGAGGATGGAATGAACAATTTTCAAGTTGGAGGGATTTAACGACACAAGACCTGGTGATATCGTTTTGAATTGTTGGCATGTTAAAGTAGAGAATAGACATACTAATAACAGTTTAGAAGTAGAATCTGTATACTAATTTATGATTGCATGCGTTAATATACGTTGTAGATATTGCTCTGTTTAAGATCTACGAGCATTATTTTACTGTGCATATTCTGATTTAGTTTAATATATCCTAGTATCAGATTGTTAGCGGGCGGTAGTGTTTGCAAGTTAGGTAAATCAGAATTTAAAAAAAAAAAAAAAAAAAACAACAAAAAAAACAACAACAAATAAATAGAGGTATTCATTTATGATAAAATAGGGGTATTCATTTTATTAAGTTCTGAGGCTCACGAGGCATCAAAGGTTGCATATGTAATAATTTAGAAGATTAGAATAAGAATCAAATTGTATCATCCTGGAGGTGAAGGTATATTAACTGAGTATATCTGGTAGGAATTTGGGAAATGTAGACCTACACAGATTGAGATCTTGATTTGCTGGGAGAAGAGGAAGTCGTTAAATGTTGGGAGTGATTTTATGGTCAAACTGGTGCCTCTTACATCTTGAGTGAAGGGTTCAGTTCACATCACAAGAGACAAAACCCTTTGAGATATTGGTGTTTTTCTGTTCCCAGGCTGGGCCAGTGGATTGGCCCCCAACATGTATATCTGCTTTCCCCATTAACATGATTAACAGGCTACTGAAGCAATAAATTTGTCCTCACAATCTGCTGGGAATTAGTGTCCTGGCCTGGACACAGAGTTGGTCATTAATCAGGAGGACATTCCATCTTAAGGTCATCTGGGTGTAGATCGGGCTAAAGTTTAGGTTGAAAGGTATACTGGTATACTATCTTAAAAAGAACAAACCAACCCAGAAGTCATTCTTATATTGAACTGCAAGAACAAAATTAAGAATGGATTATGAGAAGATAGATACAGATTCTGATACTAGGTGGTTAGAGGAAATGGAAGATGGATGTGAAAACATAATGCAGGGGTTAATACAGGCAGGGCCTGATATAGAAGTTTCAGGAATTTCATGCGCAGTGTGTGGATCAGATATGGATATGATAGGTGAAGAAGCATTATTGGAAAGGGCAGGCGAGTGGGAGATGATCTGTTTCAAATGTCGAGTAACAGGCATGGAAGACGAGATAAAAGAACTGAAGAAAAAGGAGAAACAATCACATTTGCTGACAGAAACACTAATGGAAATAATGCAAGAAATCACTGGGAAGAATATTTTGGATAGGGTGAGGGAAAGAATTGGTGAGAAAGGTGGAAGGCATATACCATCAAACAGGATAAGAGAAATGGGGACAAGTATAACGGAAATTAGAGGTATTGAACAATGGGAGGTGAATAATGAACATATGCATAATCAAACTAGCCCAAATCATTTGGCACAGTCTTGGGGGATCAATGTCTCAGATGTATGTGAGGTTAGTAGAGATATATGGGTATCTAGGGAAACGGTCGAGGGGGAGAAGAAAGACAGGAGAGCTGAGGCGAACAGAGCAGTGAGAGAGAGGGATGGAATAGTTATACAGGGGAACGACAGAGGGGAACCCGTGGCGAACATCAGAAATATGGAGAATGATGTCACAGGAGTAGAAAGAGGAGTGGAGATCTCAAATATAGATGAGAGTATACACATGTGCCCGGTGGGAGATGCAGTAGGGATCCAGGAGGGGCACGATATTGGACGAAGTTTGTATGCACAGGAAATGGGTACGCATATGCATTCAAGGGAAGAAAATACAAGATGTAAGGTGGTGGCTGTAGTAGGGGATTCTATTGTGCAACCAATACGACAAGGGCTACAAGCTATGCTTGGAAACGACTGCAATGTACGGGTGAACAGCTTGTCTGGGTTCAATGTTGAACAGATACGTGCGAACCTCCAATAGTTAGTGGATAAGTTAGTGGGAGAGGATGAGTTATCTTGTCTAGTGTTTCATGCCGGGACAAACTATGTCAAAAAATGGGACAGTAGCAAAAGAATATATAACGAGAGAAACATGGGAGTTAATGAAACTGGCCGAGGAACTATATGGGGAATTACCAAGAGTAATATCCGGGATACTGCCGAGTACGCGGGATGGAGATGCCACCAATTGTTTGATAAATCAGTTGAATGCGGACTTAGAAAGTGCAGCGAAAGAAATGGGATGGGGTTTCTGTGAACATAGGTTCTTTTGGAAAGATGGAAGTCCTGTCAGAGAGAGAGGGAGATTTAAGGATGGATTACACTTAGATGTAGGTGGAGATGGACTGGTTTATTTTGTCAGGGAGCTGGCTTGTGCAATTGAAATGGAAACAACCTCCAGGGTGCATTTAAACTAGATCAGGGCCCTGGGAGGGAGGGTGGGGAGATGAGTAAGATAAGAAAAAGGAGGTATGGTAGAACAAGAAGGGCCCGGAGGAGGAAATCTAAGACATGCTGGACAATGGGTTTTGTAAACATCAATGGGATTGGGAAGATTGATCAGGTAGCAGGTTTATATGGAAAATTAGGAGAAGTATGTGAGATTGCAGAGACTGCAAATCTAGATGTAGTTGGCATGGCTGAAACCCACTTGTGTAAAGGGTCAGCGAAACTGGATCGGTTAATGGCGGGTTACAGGTTATTTGAGGGCAGGAGGACGAAGGGGGATAAGCGAGGGGGGTGGTGTAGCAGTGGCGGTAAAAAAGAAAAGACAGGGGTATGAGATAACGATGAAAGATATGGGGTTAGGCAAGGAAGGAGAGGAATGGGGTGAAATTATCAATGAAATACTGTGGGTATCCGGGGATTTTGGTGGGAAATACGCAGTGGGGGTGATGTATGCAGCACAGCAAGATGTGGAGAGATCTTGGAATGACCGACTCTATGATTTAGTAACAGCACAAATTGCAAGATTGGAAGAAATGGGGTATAGTATCATTTTGTTGGGTGATTTGAATGGACATATAGGGAACAAAGTGGGAGAGGGGATTCCGGGTAAAAAAGCAGGTAAGAATTTGAATG